>JAKJMR010017758.1:558125-582554 GCA_024449315.1 Daboia siamensis | reverse complement strand
CTCTATAGTCGGCAGTTCTTCCTTCTTCCAGTATTGCCCTATTAAAAGTCTTGCTGCCGTAATTAAGTTCAACATCAGCTTAATGTCCACAACAGTAGTATCAGTAATAATGCCCAGTAAAAACAATTGCGGACAAAACTTTATCCTTTTCTTAAATATCTTCTGCATATTCCACCAAATTTTAATCCAAAATGCTTTAACCTTTTTACAGGTCCACCATATGTGAAAGTACGTTGCGTCTTCGCCACCACACCTCCAACATTTAGGCTGGTAATTCGGATACATACTTGCTAACTTTTTGGGATCTAAATGCCACCTATAAAACATTTTATAAAAGTTCTCTCTTAAATTTTGAGCTTGTATAAATTTTACGTTTCTCACCCAAATCCTTTCCCAAGTATCCATGGTAATAACTTCCTGAATGTTCTGCGCCCGCTTTACCATACAATCTTTAACAGTTTCTGTTTCTGAATCAATTTCTATCAGTGCATGATATATCCGTTTGATATGTGCTGGACCCTGATTTCTAATTTGCTTTACCAGATTTTCATCTTTCATTGAAAAACCAATTTTCTGATCTTCTTTCCACCTGGCCTGTAGTTGCCCATACTGAAACCAAGTTTGAACAATCTTTTCTCCTCGTAAAAAGTTATACGGCTTCAAACACCATACATTCCTCTCCAAACTTAAGATTTCCTTATATGTAGTCACATCATGTTTGAACCCAACATTTATGTTCTCTATTGCGTGTTTCGGTATTGCCCATAAAGGTATCTTATAATTTAACTTATGTCTATGCTTTTTCCAAACTCGCAACAAAGCATGTCTTAAAATATGCATCTTAAACACATTATCTACCTTCTTATCATACAATAAGTATGCATGCCAACCAAATAACAAATCATGACCTTCAAGATTTAATAATCTCCCTTGTGTTAAATTAATCCAATCGCTTAACGCTGATAATGCAGCAGCTTCATAATATAATTTAAAATTGGGTATTTTAAGACCACCTCTTTCGCGCATATCCTGCATAATCTTGAATTTAACCCGTGGCCTTTTCCCTGCCCAGACAAATTTATTAATACCCTTTTGCCATTCCTCCAAGTTTGAAACCTTTTTAAGAATGGGTATCATTTGAAACAAAAATAAAAATTTTGGCAAAACATTCATTTTCACTGCTGCAATTCTTCCCAGTAATGACAATTGTAATTTTTTCCAACTGTCCAATTCTTTTTGAACTTTATCCCATAGCTTTTCATAATTTTTTTTATATAACTTTACATTTGAGGGTGTCAGATATACCCCCAAATATTTAACCCTTTCAACAATTTTAAATCCAGTTAACCTTTCTAAAACAGCCTTTTGTAATACTGTCATGTTTTTAGACAACATTTTAGTTTTTTGTATATTGACCTTAAATCCCAGACTCATTTTTCTGGGTGACTTCAACCTGCCTTCTCTGGGAGTATCGTCAGAGTTAGCTTGGGGGTTCATGGCCTCCATGACGGCCATGGACCTGACTCAAGTAATTCAGGGTCCGACTCATGGGAGGGGTCACACTCTCGACCTGGTTTTCTTATCTAGACAATAGTTGTATGATCTGGGAGGGGGCTTACTAACTATTGTCCCCGTCATGGTCCGATCATTATCTCCTGCGGCTGGTCTTCCGTTATGTCACCCCCCGCTGCTGGGCTGCAGAACCGACCAGGTGGTTCCACCCCAGGCGCCTAATGGACCCTGATCGATTCCAGATGGCGCTTGTGTCTGTTCCTATCTCTCTCACTGACAGCTCGGCTGACGCCTTAGTGGATGCCTGGGAAAGGGCTGCCACTGAGGCGCTCGACCGTGTTGTCCCCTTGCGACCTCTAACCTGACGCAGATTCCGGTGGGCTCCATGGTTTTCTTCGGAGCTCCGGGAGATGAAACGTTGGAGATGGGGTCTAGAGTGCTGTTGGAGATCCAGCCGATCTGAGCCTGACCGATTGCGACTAAGAGCCTTTACAAGGTCTTATCTCGCTGCAATGAGGACAACGAAGTCTAATTACTTCGCTACCCTCATTGCATCCGCAGATAATCGCCCAGTCGCCCTGTTTCAGGTTACTCGCTCCCTCCTTCATCGGGAGGAGAGGGAGGATCCCTTGCAGGGACAGGCTGAGGAGTTCAGTTGTCATCTTGCGGATAAAATTGCTCAGATTCGGGCCGGCTTGGACTCTGACTGGACAGAATCTGACAGGGAGGATTCGAGTGGTCTTGAAAGTGTTATCTGGACTGAGTTCGATCCTATGACCCCCGATGAGGTGGACAGGATCATGAGGAGGCTGAGCTCTACTACCTGTTTATTGGACCCGTGCCCCTCCTGGCTGGTTTATGCAGCCCAAGAGAAAACATGAGGCTGGTTCCAGGCAGTAATAACTGCTTCTTTGAGCAAGGGTGTTTTCCCTTCTGCCTTGAAAGAGGCAGTGGTGAGGCCCCTCCTCAAGAAGCCCAGCCTGGTCTCGGCGATTTTGAATAACTATCATCCTTTCTCCAACCTTTGCTTTTTGGCGATGGTTGTTGACAGTGTGGTAGCACATCAGCTTCCTCTGTTCCTGGAGGAAATTGATTATCTCGACCCGTACCAATTGGGTTTCAGTGAATGATCTCTGGCGGGCTCGGGACAGGGGTTGTTCCTCTGTCCTAGTCCTATTAGACCTTTCAGCGGCTTTTGATACCATCGACCATGGTATCCTACTGCGGCGTCTCAGGGGACTGGGAGTGGGAGGCACCATTTTACAGTGGTTCTCCTCCTACCTTCTGGGCCGCTCGCAGTCGGTGTTGACAGGAGGACAGGGGTCCACCCCGAGATCTCTCATTTGTGGAGTCCCTCAGGGGTCGGTCCTCTCTCCCCTCCTGTTCAACATCTACATGAAGCCGCTGGGTGAGCTCATTCGTGGTTTTGCGGTGGGGTATCACCAGTACACTGATGATACCCAACTTTTTCTTTCCACCCCGACCCAACCCAGTGATGCCCTCACTGTGATGTCCTGTTGCCTGGAGGCGGTCCGGGTTTGGATGTGGAGAAACAGGCTTCGTCTCAATCCTGACAAGACTGAGTGGCTGTTCATACCGGCATCTCGGGCTGACCAGCCTTCTCCATCATTAACAATATTACCCCCGGTTGATAGGGCTCGCAACTTGGGAGTCCTCCTGGATTCATGGCTCAGTTTGTAAGATCATATAGGAGCTGTGACCAGGAGGATTTTTACCCAGATTCGTCTGGTGCGCCAGTTGCGTCCCTATCTGGACCGAGATGCTCTACGTACAGTCACTCATGCACTCGTGACTTTCCGGTTAGACTACTGCAATGCCCTCTACATGGGGCTGCCCTTGAGGACCACCCGAAGGCTTCAACTGGTGCAGAATTCAGCCGCGCGAGTTTTGATGGGAGCTTCCTGATACTCCCGTGTAACACCTCTCCATGAGTTGCATTGGCTTCCGGTTGCCCTCCAGGTGAGATTCAAGGTGCTAGTAATGACCTATAAAGCCCTAAATGGCTTGGGTCCAGACTATCTAAGGGAACACCTGCTGCCGGCATCATCTTCCCATTGTCCTGTGCGCCCCCACAGGGAGGGCCTTCTCAGGGTACCGCCGGTTAATGAATGCTGGCGGGTTATTTCCAGGGGAAGGGCGTTCTCTGTGGGTGCGCCTGCCCTATGGAACCAACTACCCACGGAACTTAGGACTGCCCCCGACCTTCGCTCATTTCGCCGGGACCTGAAAACTTGGCTCTTCAATCTGTTTGGTCCAGACTGTGGGGTTGTTAATTTAACTGGGTTTTAAATTTACTCTTGGGGCTTGAATTTAATTTAATTGTTTTAATTGTTTTAAATTTTTTGTATTCATGGTTTTAACTGCCCTGTAAATCGCCCTGAGTCCTATGGAAATAGGGCGGTATACAAATCCAATAAAATAAATAAATAAAAATAATCCTGATGACCCAGGAGTGAAGAAGTTAAAATGAGAGCTCTTTAGTGATCAATGGTTCAAAGATAATCAAACCTCCCTAACGTGCAGGGATGGTTTGGCATACACGGGGGAAAAACTGTATCTACCTAAAACCCTCTTTCTCAAGACACAGCCATGATGTAAAACAGGCTGGATACTTCAGATACTTAAAAACTCTACACCTCATCTGCCGGCAATTTTGATGGCCGCGAGTAAAATGAGATGTGGAAAACTATGTCAAGAGTTGTACCATATGTGCCATGATGAAAAGAATTCCAAGGAAAACCCCTGGGCTACTGCAGTCAGTAGCAGACCCTTCTAAACCATGGGAGGAAATAGCTATGGACTTTATTGTAGGGCTACCCAACAGCAGAGGAAATACTGTGATAGATCTGTTTTTGAAGCAGGTTCACTATCGCCTGTAAAGGACTCCCATCTGCACAACGTCTGACTAAATTGTTCCTGAAACATATCTCCCAACTGCATGGCGCCCCTAACTGAATAATTTCAGATAGAGGAGTGCAGTTGACAGTGAAATTTTGGAGGGATTTCATTAAATTAATTGGATCATCTCAAGGCTCATCATCTGCTTTTCTTTTTTATTTATTTATTTATTTGAAAAAAAAATCATTAGTTTTTATAGGGTTAAAAAGGAGCGTAGGGAAATGGGGTTTTGGGATAGGGTAAAGGAAGGGTTGGGGCTGAGGGTTGGGGTTTCCCCCCAATAACATTCAAAATTTGGCAAACAGCATGTTGTCTGGGTAAATGTACATAAATAAAAATAATAAAGCTTAGAATAACACTGATAGGTATGTTGTTGTTAGCTACGAAGTCGTGTCCGACCCATCGCGACCCTATGGACAACATTCCTCCAGGCCTTCCTGTCCTCTACCATCTTCTGGAGTCCATCTAAGCTCACGCCTACTGCTTCAGTGACTCCATCCAGCCACCTCATTCTCTGTCGTCCCCTTCTTCTATTGCCCTCGATCTTTCCCAGCATTAGGCTCTTCTCCAGTGAGCCCTTCCTTCTCATTAGGTGGCCAAAGTATTTGAGTTTTAGCTTCAGGATCTGGCCTTCTAAAGAGCAGTCAGGATTGATCTCCTCTAGGACTGACCAGTTTGATCGCCTTGCAGTCCAAGGGACTCGCAAGAGTCTTCTCCAGCACCATAGTTCAAAGGCCTCAATTCTTTGGTGCTCAGCCTTTTTTATGGTCCAACTTTCACTGCCATACATTGCAACTGGGAAGACCATAGCCTTGACTATACACACTTTTGTTGACAGGGTGATGTCTCTGCTTTTTAGTGTGCTGTCTAGATTTGCCATGGCTTTCCTCCCAAGGAGCAAGCGTTAATTTCTTGGCTACAGTCCCCATCTGCAGTGATCTTGGAGCCCAGGAAATAAAATCTGTCACTACCTCCATTTCTTCCCCATCCGTTTGCCAGGAATTGAGAGGGCCAGATGCCATGATCTTGGTTTTCTTAATGTTAAGTTTCAACCCAAGTTTTGCACTCTCCTTCTTCACCCGCAACAAGAGGCTCTTTAGTTCTTCTTCACTTTCTGCCATTAGAGTGGTATTATCTGCGTATCTAAGGTTGTTGATATTTCTTCCGGCAATTTCTTCCAACTTTTGATTCATCTAGCCCTGCCTTTCTCATGATGTGCTCTGCATATAAGTTAAATAGGCAGGGTGACAGCCTTGCCGGACTCCTTTCCCAATTTTGAACCAATCAGTGGTTCCATGTCCAGTTCTCACTGTTGCTTCTTGGCCCGCATATAGGTTTCTCAAGAGACAAATAAGATGGTCTGGTACTCCCATCTCTTTAAGAACTTGCCACAGTTTGTTATGATCCACACAATCAAAGGCTTTAGCATAGTCAATGAAGCAGAAGTAGATGTTTTTCTGGAACTCTCTAGCTTTCTCCATGATCCAGCGTATGTTAGCAATTTGATCTCTAGTTCCTCTGCCTCTTCGAAATCCTGCCTGTACTTCTGGTAGTTCTCGATCCACATACTGCTGAAGTCTAGCTTGTAGGATTTTAAGCATGACTTTACTAGCATGAGAAATGAGTGCAATGGTGCGATAGTTAGAACATTCTTTGGCACTGCCTTTCTTTGGAATTGGAATGTAAACTGATCTTTTCCAATCCTGTGGCCACTGTTGAGTTTTCCAAATTTGCTGGCAAATTGAGTGTAGCACTTTTACTGCATTGTCTTTTAAGATTTTGAATAGCTCAGCTGGAATACTGTCACCTCCACTAGCTTTGTTGTTGCTCAGCTTTTCTAAGGCCCACTTCACTTCACATTCTAGGATGTCTGGCTCGAGGTCAGTGACCACCTTATTGTGATTATCAGGGACGTTAAGCTCATTCTTGTATAGTTCTTCTGTGTAATTTTGCCACCTCTTCTTAATCTCTTCTGCCTCTGTTAGGTCCCTGCCATTTTGATCCTTTATCATGCCCAGTTTTGCATGAAACATTCCCTTCATCTCTCCAATTTTCTTGAAGAAATCTCTGGTCCTCCCTATTCTATTGTTTTCTTCTATTTCTTTGCACTGTTCATTTAAGAAGGCATTCTTATCTCTTCTAGCTATTCTCTGGTATTCTGCATTCAATTGGGCGTATCTTTCTTTTTCTCCCTTGCCTTTTGCTTCCCTCCTTTCCTCAGCTATTTGCAAAGCTTCGTCAGACAGCCATTTTGCTTTCTTGCATTTCTTTTTCTTTGGGATGGTTTTGGTTGCTACCTGTTGTACAATGTCACGAACCTCTGTCCATAGTTCTTCAGGCACTCTGTCTATCAGATCTAATTCTTTAAATCTATTTGTCACCTCTACTGTATATTCAACAGGGATATGATTTAATTCATACCTGAGTGGCCTAGTGCTTTTCCCTACTTTCTTCAGTTTAAGCCTAAACTTTGCAAGGAGAAGCTGAGCCACAGTCAGCTCCTGGTCTTGTTTTTACTGACTGTATAGAGCTTCTCCATCTTTGGCTGCAGAGCATATAGTCAATTTGATTTCTGTGTTGACCATCTGGTGATGTCCATGTGTAGAGCCGTCTCTTGGGTTGTTGGAAAAGAGTGTTTGCTATCACCATCGTATTCTCTTGACAAAATTCTATCAGCCTGTGCCCTGCTTCATTTTGCACTCCAAGGCCAAACTTGCCTGTTATTCCAGTTATCTTTTGGCTTCCTACTTTAGCATTCCAATCCCCCATGATGATAAGAACATCATTTTTTGGTGTTAGTTCTATAGTTCTGTAGGGCTTCATAGAACCGGTCAATTTCATCCTCTTCAGCACTGGTGGTTGGGGCATAGACTTTGACTACTGTGATATTGAATGGTTTGCCTTGGATTTGAACTGAGATCATTCTGTCATTTTAAGGATTGTATCCCAGTATTGCTTTTCCTACTCTTTTATTGACTATGAAGGCTACTCCATTTCTTCTGAGCGATTCTTACCTGCAGTAATATACCTGATGGTCATCTGAATTAAATTCACCTATTCCTGTCCATTTTAGTTCGCTGATACCTAAGATGTCAATGTTCAGTCTTGTCATCTCTTGTTTGATCACGTCCAGTTTTCCTTGATTCATGGATCTTACATTCCAGGTTCCTATGGAGAAAAAATCTTTACAGCATCGGACTTTCCTTTCACCACCAGACACATCCACAGCTGAGCGTCCTTTCGGCTTTGGCCCAGGCGCTTCATTCTTTCTGGCGCTACTAGTACTAGCCCTCTGCTCTTCCCCAGTAGCATATTGGACGCCTTCCGACCTGAGGGGCTTATCTTCCAGCATCATATCGTTTTGCCTTTTGGTACTGTCCATAGGTATAATAAATTATAAAAAACAATACTAAATTTTCAATGTATGATATCATTCTTACTCAAATAAATTCATAGTTGCATATCAGATTCCTTTCTCTAACTCATGATAAAATTTATTCCAAGTTCTATAGTAAACTAAATGTTCTTTCTCTTTAATCTCTAATCTATCCATTTCTGCACAATCCAATATTTTCTTAATTACTACGTCTTCAGTCGGTAACTTTTCATTTTTTCAATATTGGGCATACATAATTCTCGCTGCTGTCAATACATGTAACATTAAGTATCCACTCTCCTTGTCATAGTTAGGGCCTATCATTCCTAAGAGAAACAATTCTGGTTTAAATTCTATTTGTTTTTTAATCATCTTCTCTAGCCATAAGTATATCTTAAGCCAAACCCTTTTTGCTTTAGGTCATGACCATCAGATATGGTAATAAGTACCTGGCTTTGATTACATTTCCAACAAACATTTGAAATATTTTTAAACATTTTAGCTAGTCTCACTGGTGTCATGTGCCATCTATAAAACGTTTTATACAAATTTTCTTTATATGATACAGCTTTGGTTAATCTAATATTTCTATTCTATAGCTTTTCCCATTCTTCAAACTCTATAGCAATGATGGTGAACCTTTTAGAGACAAGTGCCTTTTAGAGACAAGTGCAACCCAAAACCCACTTATGTATTGTCGGATGCCAGGTGGGCATGGCTTATTGTGTGGGTGTGGCGCATTGTGTGGGCGTGGCCCATTGGGTGGGCATGGCTGCGGTAGTAATGGCAGACTGGGTGGGACTAAAAAGTTCAATCAATCAATTCCAACTTTGTGAGTCTTTTTTTTTCCCATGAGATGTTGAAATTGATTGATTGAATCTTTTTTTTTTTGTACATAGCGGCGGAGGCCTAAAGTGAAAAGGATTTATAAAACCCAGCTGAAGGCCTAGGACTGGGGCTATGGCATGCGTGCCACCTGTGGCACTTGTGCCGTAGGTTTGCCACCACAGCTCTATAGTATGTCCAACATTTTTTGCCCATATTATTATTGTTTCTTTAACTTGTTCCTCCTCCATCTTTAAGTTAAGCAGTGATCTATAGATCTATAGAGTTTTTTAATCAGCTTTTCATCTGTTTTTAGCAATGTAAGATCAAGTTCTGTCTGTTCCTTATAGAGCCCTGGTGCTTTCACGTCTTTTTCATATCTTGATTGAATTTGTAAATATGGCCACCATGATAGGTCAATGCCTTGTTGTTGTAAGTCTTGTCTAGATTTCAATCTTCCTTCATTGTCCAGTAAGTCTTTATATGTTACAAGTTTATCATAGTTAATTAAGTTTGGGTAAGCAAAGGCTTCCATTGTTGGTATATATTTTTTAGTATATAGTATATTTTTTAGTATATATTTTTTCTTTTATTTTTTCCCATTCTAAGAGAAGTGCATTTCTTATAGTATGGTTCTGAAAGTATCTATGCACTTTATTCTTTCCATACCACAGAAAGGCACAGAAATTTCACTTTGTTGGACAGACTCGAACACTGGGCACTATCTAACAAAATGAAATTCAGTTGTGAAAAAAGTAAGGTTCTACATTTAGGCAGGAAAAATCAAATGCACAGGTATAGTATAGGTGGTGCTTGCTCAATAGTAGTAACTGTGAGAGAGATCTTGGAGTCCTAGTGGACAATCACTTAAATATGAGCCAGCAGTGTGCTGCAGCTGCCAAAAAAGCCAATACAGTGCTAGGCTGCATTAACAGAGGGATAGAATCAAGATCATGTGAAGTACTAATACCACTTTACAATGCCTTGGTAAGGCATCCAGTTTTGGTCACCACGATGTAAAAAAGATGTTGAGACTCTAGAAAGAGTACAGAGAAGAGCAACAAAGATGATTAAAGGTCTGGAGACTAAAACATATAAGGAACGGCTGCTGGAATTGGGTATGTGTAGTTTAATGAAGAGAAGAGTGAGGGGTGACATGATAGCAGTGTTCCAATATCTCAGGGGCTGCCACAAAGAAGAGGAAGCCAAGCTATTCTCCAAAGTACCTGAAAGCAGGACAAGAAGCAACGGATGGAAACTAGTCAAGGAGAGAAGCAACCTAGAATTACGGAGAAACTTTCTGACAGAACAACTAACCAGTGGAACAACCTGCCTCCAGAAGTGGTGAATGCTCCAACACTGGAAGTTTTTAAGAAGAGACTGGCCAACCATTTGTCTGAAATGGTATAAGGTTTCCTGCCTAAGCAGGGGGTTGGACTAGATGACCTCCAAGGTCCCTTCTAGCATATTATTATTATTATTATTATTATTATTATTATTATTATTATTATTCCAATCTGCAGGTCATGTCCCTCTAGGTATAGTAATCTTTTGTCTCTAAGTGTTATCCATTCTTTAATCCATATTAAAGAAGCTGCTTGGTAATACAACTTCCAGTCTGGAAGTCCAAGTCCTCCCCTTTCTTTGACATCCTGTAGCAATTTCACTTGAATTCATGCTTTCCTCCCTTGCCAAACAAATTTCAATATTAAATTATTCAGTTCATCAAAAAAGGCTTTTTCTAATTTTTACCGGAATGGTTTAAAATAAAAAAAATATTTTCAGTAAGATATTCATTTTAATTGTAGCTATTCTCCTCAATATTGACAGTTGAAGATTTTTCCACTTTTCTAAGGCAAGTTTTATTTGTATTTAACTTTTTAAACTATTTGAAGATTTGCTTTTCTTGCAAGTTGCGTTTTCTGTTTTTCTGTTAAGTTCTTTGTCAAAACTTAAGTCTTTTCTCTATTTATTATCAGGCCTACAACCAGTATTGTTCTATTATGGCCAACAATTTTGTGCTTGTTTCCAGAGGTTTTTCCAGTATAAAGACCAAGTCATCCGTGAATGCCTGCAATTTATATTTTTCACCCTTTATCTCCAGTCCTTTGATCTCAGAATTTTGTCTAATATTTCTGTTCAATACTTTCAAGGTTAATATAAATAGCAATGGTGATAAAGGACATCCTTGTCTTGTGCCCTTTTTAATATTAAAGTTTTCTGTGTAGTCTTTGTTTACAATTACTCTAGCAACCTGTTTATCATAAATTGCATAAATTGCATTTATAAAGTTTTCCCCAAAATCCATTTCCAAAAGTTGCTGAAACATAAATTGCCAATTTAAGTTATCAAACGCCTTTTGCACATCAAGAAATATCAAAGCCATCTGTTTGCCTGGATGGGCCTCATAATACTCTAGAACGTCCAAGATTGTTCTTAAATTGTTTTTTATCTGTCTTTTAGGCAGAAACCCATTTTGATCCCTGTGTATAAATTCAATCAAAAATTTCTTAATTCTTTCTGCCATTATCGAGGCAAAAATTTTATAGTCTACATTTAGCAATGAAATTGGTCTATAATTTTTTATATGTAACAAATCTGTATCTTCTTTGGATATTAAAGTGATATTAGCTTCAGTTCATGTCTTTGGTATTTTGATTTTCAGAAGAGTTTCATTACAAAGTTCTTTCAGGATCGGAGTAAGCATGTCTTGTAACACAGTGTAGTATTCTGCAGGTAGTCCGTCTGGCCCCGGAGTCTTGTCCTTTTTTTGCCTTTTTATAGCTTCTGTAGTCTCCATCACTGTTATTAGTTTGTTCAATATATTTCAGATATTCTGAGGAATTTTCGGTAGATTTGCTTTTATTAAATACTGCTCTATCTTTTCCTTAGAAATTTCCTTTGCTTTATAAAGTGTCTCATAATATTCTTTCACATTTTTTCTCATTGCATCATTTTGAAACTGTATTTCTCCTTTTGTATCTTGGAGTTTCTTTATTATTTTCTTTTCTTTGTCCTTTCTCAATCTATATGCTAGCCATCTGCCCGGCTTGTTAGCATTTTCAAAAAAAATCTGTTTGACCCATTTAATCTGTTGAGCCATTAATTCCATTTCAGTTAAGTTAAATTGGTGCTTTATTATTTCCATTTGTTTCTTGAATATTATTTTATCTGGATCTATTTGTAATTCTAGTTTTCTAAGTTCCTCCCTCAGCTTTATTTGTAGTTGTTTCTTTTCTTTGTTCTTCTTAGCAATATAAGTTATGGCCAGGCCTCTAAAATATGCTTTGGCAGTGTCCCAAACATTTTGAAGTGATGTTTCTTTCTTCTTTTTAATTTTAAAGAAAAATTCCATTTCCTTTATTGCTAGTTGCAGGAATTCTTTGTCCTTCATTATCGATGTATTTAGAGACCATCTAGGTTTCTTCTTAATTCCTTTCCATATCATTTTATTGGATTGTGGTCTGCCCAGTCATTGGTTTCAATTTCCACCTCTTGGATCATCAGTTTCAAGTCCAACAACATCCATATCATGTCAATACTTGACCATGATTTGTGTCTTTTTGAGTAAAATGTATGTTGTAGTTTCTCTGGGTTTTTCTCTCACCATATATCTAAAATACTAAATTCTTCATCATTTTTGAAAATGTTTTAGGTAGTAAATTTCCTCCTTTCCATCCTTGTTTAGCAATTTTATAGTCCAAAGTTCCATCCACTATTGCATTAAAGTCTCCCATTATACAAACGTTTTAGTAGTTTGAGTCTAATATTTTCTTATATAGTTCATGATAAAATTGTTCTTGTTTGTCATTAGATGCATATATTCTAATCATTAATATCTGCTTTTGGTCCATCATGATTTCAACCATTAAAATTCTCCCATCATCTGCATAAATTTGTTTAGGCATCATATTTTCTTTGATATAAAAAGCTACTCCTCTTTTGAGATGATGCTGCAAAGTAAAGTTTACTGATTTTTGGTTGTTCTAAAATTTTGATATGTTACCTCTTAATATGGGTTTCTTGAAGACAAATTATATACATTTTTAATTTTTGTAAGCATGTAAAATTTTTCCTCCTTTTGGAGGGTGAGTTTAAGCCATTGATGTTTATTGATAAAATCCCAATTTCTTCCATCTTTATCAATTATATCTGGGTCTTAATCTTCTAGTCAATCTTATCTGTCTCTGATCTCTTGGTCTTGCACCCTCTTCTGAATAAGAGTATGTAGTTTTAGTTTTTTTTGTTTCTTCTCTTACTCTTTGATTGGTCTCACTTTCCACTTGCGCTTCGTCTTGTTTCTTGGGTTCCGAGTCATCTCTCTTCAGAAAGGCTCTGTGGCTATCAAAGAACTTCAATGCTTTAAGTGGTGTATCCAGTCTGTATCTTTTCATATCCCAGTAGATTAAAATCCCTTCTGGAATCAACCATCTGAAGTTCATTCCTTTTTCAACAAGTATCTTAGTTAAAAAGTGGTAGTCTCTTTGAGCCTCTTTTATCCTTCTAGGGATTTGCTTGAGAACCACAATTTCTTTTTCTTTGTATTTCAGTGGTTCATCTCTTATTTTTCTCAGGATCTCATCTCTTGTAGCTCTTTTTTAATATCTGACATGCACTTCTCTGGGCACCTTATTTCTTCTAGCATAGTTGGAGTTAACATGATATACCTGGTCTATTTCCCCCGCCATTTGTGACTTCCCAAATCCAAGTACATCTGCCAGCAACTCTGTCATCAGTTCTAAAGGATCCACTTCCTTATCTTCCTGTATATTTTGAAATCTTAAAAAGTATGACAGCCAAAGAATCTTCCAGTTCTCCATTAATTTGCATCAGTTTTTGGTTTTCATCTTTCAGGTCTTCCAGTTTCTGGTCCACCTTCATTGACTTGTTTTCCATTTTTTGGATTCTTGGTTGATTTTCTGCAATCGTCTTTTTGAATTCTTCTATTTGGGAGTCTATATTAATAATTCTTTGGTTCATTTTGTCTAAATCACTTTTCAACTCTTCATGATTTTTAGTTGCTGTAGCAGACTGGGCAGCGTTAGCATCCTGGATTGCTTGTAGAATTGCTTGAGTGTCCTTCTATTGGTTATCAGTCTTCTTCTGTTGTAACATTGTAGTAATTGGTTTGTGGTAGACTGGGCTTGCAGAGGTTGAAGCAGGGGCAGAAAAGCCTTTTTTTCCAAGTTTGGATAAGTTAGAAGAACTCATCTTTGTCTTCAAGTCATATGGTGTCTCTGCCCAATACACAAATTTTGTAATCCAATAAACTCCTAATGGTTAGGAGAGGGGAACCATCAAAATAGTAAAAATAGTAAGAAATATGAAAATCCACAAAAATAATGATCCCCCCCCCCGGCAAAAAAATGGAAGGGGAGCAAAAAGAAGGGGAAAAAAAGAAAAAAAGAAAAGCAAAAGCAAAAGAGAGACCCAGCAAAAGTAAAAGGAGCAAAATAGGAAATATCTGGAAAAATAGTATGGCACAAAAAAAATGGTTACCCCAAAAAGCATAAAAGTGAGAAAAGAAAAAGGAAAAAAAATGGAAAAGTCACACGAAAGAGTAAAGGGAAAAATAAAAGACAAAAAAGATAAAAATAAAAAATAAAAAAATCATAGAAGTAGGTAAGGATAAGTAAAATGTGGTAAAATAAGTAAAATTATCAAAATTGTAATCCAGGAAATTATATTCAAAAACCAATAATAAGAATTCCCAGCTTCTCTATATTTACAATCCAAGGGAGTCCAAAATCTTCAAAGACAAACTTGTTTAGGCAATAGTCTATTCTGAGAAAGGTAGAAACACACCAGACAGGCCTAAAAAAAGAGATCAGGGAGTATATTTTTCTGAAACAAAGTCTCCAAGGACCTTCAAAGGAATGTCTGGGCAAACAGCCAAGTTTCAGGCATAGATAACTCCATTGAGGGAATGTGGATGTAGTTTTCAAATTTTGCCAGTAGATGGCACTAACTGTCCATTCCCACCCTTTTTGCTGAGAGAGATGACAGGGATATATTTATATCACTTTCGATTTTAAAAGGTTTAAAAAGTATAAGTAAAATAAAAGTAAAAAGGGAAGAAAGAAAAGGGAAAAATAGAAGTTGTGATGGCTTTCAGCAAAAAATGCCCAGTTCTATCAAAACAAAAGCTTCCCAAAATTTTATGCCACAGACAGTCTTGTAACAAGGTGGAGTTTTCACTTAGCCAGAAGTTTAAACTGCCACTTCTAATTTGGGAGGGAGGGGATGAAAGAAAAAACTTCCACCACCACCCCCTCCCTAATAGTAAGGGCCTCACTTTCAAGGGCTGGAAAGGTGCTTTCTGTTAAAGATCTTGGCTTGTAGGGAGAGTGAAAGGAAAATTCTCACCCAGACCAGCTGATTGCTCTTTCAATTGCCGTTCTTCTGCCTCCGCCAAACAGCTGCTAATGGTGGAACGCAAAGTGCGGTCCACCTTTCTTCCTGCCGGTTCCAGGGGCTCTGTTTGGACCAGCAGTCTGGCTACCACCTAGCTGCAGTCCACAGACATTCGCCCATTGGGGGCCACCTCTACAGGGCAGCATTCAGTTCATTCAGACCCACCAGCTGGTAGAATTCAGACACGGGGAAAGACAGAAACAATTCCCCGAGTCTGTCTCAGCTGACGTCAGCCGGAAGCACTTCAGATACTATGTGTCCTACCAACAGACAAACTGGACTGACCTCCTCCCTTTCGCTGAGGTGGCCTACAATAATTCTGTTCATAGCAGCACTGGCTACACACCTTTCAGAGTAGCCACAGGAAAAGAGTTCAGCCCAATGCCTGACTATCCTCAGGTGCCCTCCGCTTCCCAGACACTTGATCAATGGGTAAGGGGGTGGGAAGAGGTTTGGAGAAACATGAAAATGGCATTAAAAAAGACTTTTGAGACTTATAAAAAACAGGTTGATAAAAAGAGGGCTCCCCAAAGAACATTCCAATTGGGGAAAAAGATTTATCTGTCAACTAAATATTTACGTCTCAAATTACCCAGCAAGAAATTGGGACCGAAATTCTTGGGGCCTTTCTCCATTTTGAAAATCATCAACCTGGTCACAATAAAATTGAAACTCCCGACTTTTGGGAAAAATTCACCTGGTGTTCCATTGCAGCCTACTGAAACCTTTTCGAGCCTCCACTTTAAGACCTCCCCCTAAGAAAGCTCCTGGACCCCCCCATAGTAGTGGGTCATACCCATTATGAAATGAAACATATCCTTGACTCTAGAATCTTTAAGGGAAAATTGCAGTACCTAGTACAATGGAAGGGATACCCATTGTCTGAAGCCATTTGGGTGAAATCTAGCGATGTGAAAGCTGACAGATTTACCAAAATGTTTTATGAGAAGCATCCCAACAAACCAAAAGTCAGCTCCTAACTTGTATTTGTTTATATTACGGGATCTGTTCTTTTTGTAAAGGGGGGACTGCATGTCAATGCTGTGAACATTGACATGTTTTTTCACTGACAATAAGCCCGCATACCGAATGGGAGGAGAGACCTCATATATAAAACTAAGTGGATTGTGATTTATGATGTGTAGATAAGGGCAGGGATTATGTGTGTGTTACAATGGGTTTGGGGGGAGGAGATTTCAGATTTTGGCATCCCTCCATGGGTGACGATATTTCGTTTCATTACAAAGACTTTTAGATAAATAATATGCCTGCAACTTGTTTGAATTGTCTCATTCATCGGAACCATGACAACAACAAACCTTTTCATCCACATGAAATTGCCTCTGAGGGGGCCCTTATACTGTCTGCCTGCTCTCCAGAACTTGGCAGCTTCTTTGTGGAGGGAAGACTGGTGCACACAATGAAGTGAGCTTGCTTAGAAAAAAGGTCAATCACAGTCCATATTACTGTATTTCCTCTACTTTCTGGTAATTCCACAACAAAATCCATGGCAATTTCTTCCCAGGGTTGGGAAGGGTCTGTGACTTGCTGCAATAATCCAGGGGGCTTAACTGGACATTTTTTTCATTGTTGCAAAACTTGCACAGCTTTTCACATAACTATCAACATCTTTCTTTAACCGTGGCCACCAAAACTGCCATTGAATTAAATGTAAAGTTTTTAGGTATCCAAAGTGGCCTGCTTGTTTGCTATCGTGGCTGCATTGGAGGGTCTCAACTCTGAGGGTTTCTGGTAGATACAGTTTTGACCCCTTCCAAGCCAACCTGTCCCGACAAGTCAGTATGGTTTTATTTGTCAGGAACCAGGAATCAATTTTCAACTCCTCCTCTTCATTAACAGGCTATCAGGTTCAGTGAATTTTGCCTGTGATGGCCCTCCTGTTGTTACTTGAGAGATTGACTCTGGTTGTGGAATAATGGAGTTCACAATCTCCTCTCAACAGCTTTTGTATTGGGGCAATCTGGAGAGGGCATCAGCTAGGAAACTTTTTCCTCCCGGGATGTATTTTAGTGTGAAGTTGAAACGGTTAAAATACTGCGCCCACCGAACTTGTTTAGAAAATAATTTACCGGGGGGGGGGGGGGTTCAGTGCCTCTAGATTTTTGTGATCAGTCCATACTTCAAAAGGCAAGTCACCCCTTCAAGGAAATGACGTCAAATAAGAAGAGCCCACCTCACCAAGAAAGCCTTTCTCCCAGACCGCCCAGCTTCATTCAGTGTCGGTTAACTTTTTGAGGTGTAGGCTCAGGGCTGCAAATCTCCATTCTTGTTCCTTTGCAAAAGAAAGGTCCTCACAGCGACATCACTGGTGTTGGCTTGGATGATGAATTGTTTCTCAGGATTGGGATGTTTGAGAATGGGTTCTGCTGCAAACAGTCTCTTAAGTTCTCAAAAGCAGATTGGCATTCTCTGGACCATGGCAGTGGCTGGCAGGGTCACAGTTTCCCCCCCATTTCCCCCCGTTTTTAACAATTCACTAATTGGCAAAGCAATCTTGGCAAAGGAGGAGATGATTTGCCGGTAGAAGTTTGAGAATCCCAAAAAATTTTGGACTTGCTTACAGGTCCATGGGGGCTGCCATTCTACTACAGTTTTCACTTTGGCTGGATCCATCTGAACACCTTCACTGGAGATTCTGTATCCTAGGTAATCCAGGCGTGTCTGATGGAACTCACATTTTGAGAGTTTAGTATAAAGTTTAGCGCTCAGTTTTCTGAGCACTTCATGTACTAATTTGATATGCTCCACCATGGCCTATAAGAGGTTAAACTCTGTCAGCATATGTACCCCATATGTACCTTGATGAGGACGTCATCAAGGTAAACTAAACCCCCCTTATACAGGTGATTATGCAGTATTTGCATGAACACAGGAGCCCCCTGCAGGCCAAAAGGCATAACAATGGACTGGAAACTCCCCAAAGGGCTATTAAAAGCTATTTTCCACTCATCTCCTTCCTTGATCTTTACTCAGTAATATGCCTCTCTTGGGTCTAATTGGGTAAAAGCTTTTCCTTTTGCCAAATGGGCTGGCATGTCCTTCATCAGGGGATGGGGTACATATGCTGACAGAGTTTAACCTCTTATAGTCCACACACAGCCTTATAGACCCATCTTTCTTTTCCTTGAAAAGCACTGGGATTTAGCTGGCTGGATGAATCCTCTGGCTAAGTTCTTATCAATGTATGCCCTTAGTTCTTTCAGTTTGCAGGGGGTCATTGAATACATGGCATGGGCCCAGATTATCTTAGGGAGCACCTGCTGCCAGCATCCACTTCCCATCATCCTGTGCGCTCCCACAGGGAGGGCCTCCTTAGGGTCCCATCGGTCAGGGAGTGCCGGCGGGTGATCCCCAGGGGGAGAATGTTGTCGGTGGGCACGCCTGCCCTATGGAATCAGCTGCCTGTGGAACTCTGGATCACCCCCGACCTTCTTTCGTTTCACCGGGACCTAAAAACTTGGCTATTTGATTTAGCCGACCTGGACTGAGGGGTTTTAATGGTTTTAAATTTTAAATTTTAAACTGTTTTGGGGCTATTAATTTAATTTTATTTTAATTTGTACATTGCACTGTTTCAATTTGCCCTGTAAACCGCCCTGAGTCCTTCAGGAAAAGGGCAGTATATAAACTGAAACAAATAAATAAATAAATAAATAAATTTTTGGCTTGGGTAATTTGGCTCCCAGTAAAATCTCAATAGCGCAGTCAGTGGTTGGGGGGGGGGGGGGGGGGGGGCAGGACATCCATTCCACCTCGCTAAATGCTTCTGCTAGGTCTCTATATTCACTTGGGATGATTGGCTCTTCCAGGGAGGAACTCACAGCAGACTTCAAGGTCTCCAAGTGCTGCCCTTGACTCTCACACGGCCCACTGATTGCGGTAGGAGGTGAAGGTCCAGTTGCTAATCTTAAAGTTCTCACTCTGTTCTCCCACCAGATTGTGGGGCACCATTTGTCAAGTCAAGCCAGCCCCAGAATCACTGCTTCTGTCATTTTTGGGATCACCACAAAACAGATTAATTCCCAGTGCTCCCCTATCTCTAGATGCACTAGCTCAGTTAAGTGAGTGGCTGGGGGTTCTCCTATGAGAGACCTATTGGCCTGTTCAAACCTCATGGATAGAAACAATTTTACCCTAATGCGCAGTTTTAATACAGAGGGGAGATTGATCAAGCATCAGGATCAAGCAAAAGTACCTTCTGAAAACTCAGTTGAATGTTCAGGATTATGATCAACAGCCCGGAAATACACTAAAAAGTCTAATAGAATACAGGTGAAACTTGAAAAATTAGAATATTGTTCAAAAGTTCATTTATTTCAGTAATGCAACTTAAAAGGGGAAACTAATATATGAGATAGACTCATTACATACAAAGCAAGATAGTTCAAGCTGTGAATTGTCATAATTGTGATGATTATGGCTTACAGCTCATGAAAACCCCAAATCCACAATCTCACTAAATTAGAATATTGTGAAAAGGTGCAATATTCTGGGCTCAAAGGGTCCCACTCTAATCAGCTAATTAAGCCATAACACCTGGAGCCTTTAAATGGTCTCTCAGTCTGGTTCAGTAGGAATCACAATCATGGGGAAGACTGCTGACCTGACAGTTGTGCAGAAAACCATCACTTACACCCTCCATAAGGAGGGAAAGCCTCAAAAAGTAATTGCAAAAGAAGTTGGATGTTCCCAAAGTGCTGTATCAAAGCACATAAATAGAAAGTTATGTGGAAGGGAAAAGTGTGGAAGAAAAAGGTGCACAAGCAGCAGGGATGACCACAGCCTAGAGAGGATTGTCAGGAAAAGGCCATTCAAAAGTGTTGGGGACTTTCACAAGGAGTGGACTGAGGCTGGAGTCAGTGCATCAAGAGCCATCACACACAGATGGATCCTGGACATGGGCTTCAAATGTCATATTCCTCTTGTCAAGCCGCTCCTGAACAAAAAATGTCATCAGAAATATCTTACCTGGGCTAAAGAAAAATAGACCTGGTCCAAAGTCCTCTTTTCTGATGAGAGCAACTTTTGCATCTCATTTGGAAACCAAGGACCCAGAGTCTGGAGGAAGAATGGAGAGGCACACACTGCAAGTTGCTTGAAGTCCAGTGTGAAGTTTCCACAGTCCGTGTTGATTTGGGGAGCCATGTCATCTGCTGGTGTTGGTCCACTGTGCTTCATTAAGTCCAGGGTCAACGCAGCCATCTACCAGGAGATTTTGGAGCACTTCATGCTTCCTTCCGCAGACGAGCTTTATGGGGATGCTGACTTCATTTTCCAGCAGGACGTGGCACCTGCCCACACTGCTAAAAGCACCAAAACCTGGTTCATTGACCGTGGGATTACTGTGCTTGAGTGGCCAGCAAACTCGCCTGACCTGAACCCCATAGAGCATCTATGGGGCATTGCCAAGAGAAAGATGAGACACATGAGACCGAACAATGCAGAAGAGCTGAAGGCCGCTATTGAAGCATCCTGGTCTTCCATAACACCTCAGCAGTACCACAGGCTGATAGCTTCCATGCCACACCGCATTGAGGCAGTAATTGCTGCAAAAGGGGCCCAAACCAAGTACTGAGTACATATGCATGCTTATACGTTTCAGAGGTCCGATATTGTTCTATGTACACTCCTTGTTTTATTGATTGCATGTAATATTCTAATTTTCTGAGATTGTGGATTTGGGGTTTTCATGAGCTGTACGCCATAATCATCACAATTATGACAAATTACAGCTTGAACTATCTTGCTTTGCATGTAATGAGTCTATCTCATATATTAGTTTCCACTTTTAAGTTGCATTACTGAAATAAATAAACTTTTGCACGATATTCTAATTTTTTGAGTTTCACCTGTAATAGAGATGGGCTGTTGCTGGTGCAAGACACCCACCAAACATTCCTAATATGTAGATTTCCCTGAAATAATTGTTTACATTGGAAATATTCCTGCAGTTATGGATAAAGAGTTTTAAAAGAAGTTTCACAACTAAAATAACTTCCAAGTATCTTGGTCCTTTTCTCCCTGCGGTTTCCCTCTTATAATGCTTGGCCGGAATTCATCCAGCATTCTATTTGATGCCTATTGTATAGGTGTTTGCTGCACTGGAAAAATAGGAGCATCTGTAGACGCCATCTGTAGACGTGCCCACACGGCGTGGGCAGCAGCCGGAGAGGCAGCAGCGGAAGACCATCGCGTGGGTGCCATCCAGTCTGCAGATCCGTGCGCTTCCCTTTCTCACCCCTACCTACCTACTTGCAGTCCCTCGGGAGCAGCGCCTCAAAGGCGCTTCTGCATTGCCTTATAGCAAGCTGCGTCTGATTTCCGCAATGATGAATGGCGAGCTCAGCAACAAGGAACCTGACGATGCAAACAAGCCTCACTCGCAATTTCCAGGCTCAGGTTAAGAGAAACATGGTCCACCGCTGTTGATCTGGCCTCTCAGAAAGAGCCCTCTGAGGCAGCGGCAGCAGTGGCGGTGCTAGCATGGTGGGCAGGCCTTTTTTTGCCTGGAGCCATTAGGTGTTCCGCCGTGGCCCCGCCATTACTGATTTGCTGATGCTTTCCCTGGCTGCAACCATTGAAAGAAGAAAGAGGGGAGGAGGACGCAACCTACAGGGAGACCCCCCCCCCCCTTTAACCCACGTGAGCAAATGAAAAGGGTTCTTGCCTATCTGAGGCCTTGGGCAGTCAGTCTTTGACCTGATCAAGACTACCTTTGGCCCCATCAGCATCAAGACGGCGTTGCCACCCACCAAACTGGTGGCTTGCTGATCATGGGTTCGTCACCACTTTTCTGTAAAGCAGAAAGGGAAGGTCTCTTGCTCCCCCGTTCAGGCTCCAGGCTGTACATTCCAGAGATGGATCAGATTGCTTTACTTGGGGTTCTTTATCCGTTCTTTTTCAGTATCTCTCATTCGGTTGTGAGGTAATTCTGATTTGTAACAAGAAAGCAGTTGTGTAGGTGTGTGTATTCGATGTGAACAACCGTCCTCCATCTAGTGAGTTGAGATACTGCTGTCCTGGATACAATATCTCCTGCTTCTCCAGAGGCCCATCTTCCTTCCAATCATGGTCACATTTTTTAAAAAAAACTATGGCATAGCTTGCTTTGGGAGTCTGTACCATGGTTTAATTCAAGAGAAATTATTGCACTAAATGTGTTAGTCCTCCTGTTGTCTCTTTGCTGTTATTGACAAAGAACAGCTTCTGGAGTATGAATCAAAAAGAAGGGATGACTAATGAAAATAACCATTTCCTGGTTGAGAAATATAGGTATTGAATTGTGAGAATGGAAAGGATGAGGTATAAATGATGGATATATTTGTTACCAGGGTGAATAGGGTTTCAACCTGGAATGACTCAAGACAGCCAAACCTAAATATGTTGAATCAAGAATCATGCTGGCTTGGGTCTGTAGAAATGGAAATTAAACACATCTGGAAGGCTTTTTGCTGGGCAGGTGCATCCACGAGTACATTCAGAAGTATTTGATGAGGATGAGTGAAAGGATTCAAGGAGGACTTCTATTCCAAGATTAACACTGGGCATTTCTTCTTTGGTGGTTTACAACACCTTATAGTAGACATGTCAAACACAAGGCCCGGGGGCCGGATCTGGCCCGTGAAGTGGTTTCATGCAGCCCGCAAAGCCATCCTGGAAACAGTGAGGGAACAGCCCGCACTGCCTTGGCCCTGGCCCAGAGACCTTCCTTCTGCCAGAGACCCTCAGATCTGACCCACTTCTGCCCAGGCCCCCATAGGCACCGTTGATGCGAACGATGTAGAGCTGGCCACGCCCACCCAGTAGGCCACACCCATCCAGGCCACACCCACCTGGCCCCTTGAGGGCAACCGCAATGCTGATGTGGCCCTCAATGAAATTGAGTTTGACACCCCTGCCTTATAGTGTCATTCAGACATCACTAAGGCAATATAAATTCTATTCTTATTACCCTTGAGTCAGAACAGTTTCACTTAGATGACCCTAGAGACAATATTGAATAGTCAGTTTTATTTCATAATTGGAGGTCTTTGTACAAAATCCAGTTCTTGGAAGATATATGACCTTGTTTTCAAGCTCCAACCTAAAAAGGGGGGAAATTATGGTTATGACAACAGAATTAATTTAGTAGATTAGTCTATGAAATGGTCTATCTTTGTTTAGCTCTTAAACTGACAAATATAGATAACAGAAGAGTCATATTGAGTCTCCCAGGTATGTAATAAGATTCTGCTTCAGAATCAGAGGTGAATTCTTGCTGTTTTCGCAAAAGAGTGTGAATTGGAAAATTGTGTAAATGTAACCTAGGAAGAGATTTTGCTGACAGTTGCTTACTCCTTATTTTAGTGCAAGAGAGAAGGTAAGCCATGATTTGTAGGCAGGTCTATCGGTTACTTACATAGCTCTTACCTCTCAGTGGCTCAGAAATATAGACAGCAAAATGATATTTTTTTCTTTTTTGCTAGACTGCTAAAATCAAGAGCAGATCTATGTGCAAAAGGATTGGGGAAAGAATGTTACAATATTGTGTTGAAAGAAAAGTCTTCATCAGAGTCCAGTCCAAGCTGGGAATAAACAAAATGGAGATTGCTTTAGAAAGAAGGTTGGAGTTTATTGAAGAGCAGAACCAGCTGACCACAGGAGTGGTGGGTTTTTATACCTTCTTGGGCTTTTGTGTTTGGAGTTGTTCCTGGGGCATGAACTTTGACCTGAGGTTCAGTGTGCCTGTCTGATATTGGTGGGTTAATCCTATTATGTCCCAAAGTCATATCCTGCTTCCCTGGGGCTGTGGCTGATAACTATGTCCTGTGTTGATTTTTTTGGGGTGAGGGATTGCTGGTTCTAATTCTATCACTCTGCTATTGTTAACTATCAGTTTTTCTGCAAGGGATTTCAAAATGTCCTGTCTTGAATGGGCTTCTGCCTAGTGGTATTTGCTCATGAATGGGGCTGAATGGGATTACCGAATCTGCATTTTTTTGGTGGAGCAGAGGGCTAATGCTTCCTTAAGTAACACCAGCTGCCTGCAATTAGTGCAGGTTCGCATCCCACCAGGCTCAAGGTTGACTCAGCCTTCCATCCTTCCAAGGTAGGTAAAATGAGGACCCAGATTGTTGGGGGCAATAAGCTGACTTTGTAATAATGCCGCTTGGGATGTGTGTGAAAGCACTAACAAGCAGGCATATACATAGAATGAAGGCTACTGCTAAGCTTGTAAGCCGCCCTGAGTCTTCGGAGCAGGGCGGGATATAAATGTAATAAAAATAAAATAAATAAATAAATAAATATATGTATATTTTATTAATTTTTTTTTTAATTGAAAAGTTTTTCAGTACATTTTAATTATTACATCCCATCCCCCA
>JAKJMR010017758.1:412896-544280 GCA_024449315.1 Daboia siamensis | reverse complement strand
ATATTGGAATTCAACATTCTGGAGGCACAAGCAATAGAACACAGCCAGACTAGAGTCTTGGACTTTAAAAGAGCTAATTTCAATAAACTTAGAGAGACCATGGGAAGAATTCCATGGAAGAGAATCCTAAAGGGGAAAACAACTCAAGAAGCTTGGGAAATTTTGAAAAGTGAGATAATAAAGGCCCAGTCTAGTACAATACCAACAAAGAAGAAAAATAACAGCTCTCAAAAGAAACCATCATGGCTGCATAAAGAACTCTCTGATAAATTGAAAAATAAAAAGGACAAGTATAAGAATTGGAAAGAGGGGCACATAACTAAGTCAGAATATCAGCAAATAGCCCGTGCCTGCAAAGATGAAGTGAGGAAAGCTAAGGCTCAAAATGAACTAAGGCTTGCAATCAAAGTCAAAAATAACAAAAAATGCTTCTTTCAACATATAAAAAACAAGAAAAAAGTTAAAGAAATGATTGGTCCATTAGTGGGAGAAAGTGGCAAGAAGGTGACAAGCAATAGGGAGAAAGCAGAACTATTTAACTCGTTTTTTGCATCTATCTTTACACAAAGGGAAAAAACAGTCCAACCTACCCAAACCAGTGCCACAAAAAACAGAATAGAAACGCAAGTTAAGATAGGCAAGAAAATGGTAAGTGAGCACCTGTCCAGCCTAGATGAGTTCAAATCACCAGGACCAGATGGATTACACCCCAAGGTTCTCAAGGAACTGGCAGACGTGATCTCAGAACCACTGAACTATATTTTTCAAAGATCCTGGAGCACTGGGGAACTACCAGAGGACTGGAAGAGAGCTGATGTAGTTCCCATCTTCAAAAAAGGGAAAAAAATAGATCCTGGAAACTACAGACCTATCAGCCTGACCTCAATACCTGGGAAGATTCTGGAAAAGATAATCAAACAACAAATCAGCGAACATCTTGATGCAAACAAAGTCATCACTAAAAGTCAACACGGGTTTGTCAAAAACAGATCATGCCAGACAAATCTTATTACATTCTTTGACCAAGTGACAAAACTAGTGGACCAGAGGAATGCTGTAGATATAATTTACTTGGACTTCAGTAAGGCATTTGATAAGGTAGATCACAACCTATTACTTGACAAGATAGAAAAATGTGGGTTAGATAGCATTACCACCAGATGGATTCGTAGCTGGCTGACAGGCCGTACTCAGCGTGTGGTCCTCAATGGAACCGCATCTACATGGAAGGAAGTGTGTAGTGGGGTGCCCCAGGGCTCTGTTCTGGGCCCAGTGCTCTTCAATATCTTCATTAACGATTTGGATGAGGGGATAGATGGGGAACTCATCAAATTTGCAGATGACACCAAGCTGGCAGGAATAGCCAATACTCCAGAAGATAGGCTTAAGATACAGGAGGATCTGGACAGACTCGAACACTGGGCACTATCTAACAAAATGAAATTCAATGGTGAAAAAAGTAAGGTTCTACATTTAGGGAGGAAAAATCAAATGCACAGGTATAGTATAGGTGGTACCTTGCTCAATAGTAGTAACTGTGAGAGGGATCTCGGAGTCTTAGTAGACAATCACTTAAATATGAGCCAGCAGTGTGCTGCAGCTGCCAAAAAAAGCCAACACAGTGCTAGGCTGCATTAACAGGGATAGAATCAAGATCAAGTGAAGTACTAATACCACTTTACAATGCTTTGGTAAGGCCACACCTGGAATACTGCATCCAGTTTTGGTCACCACGATGTAAAAAAGATGTTGAGACTCTAGAAAGGGTACAGAGAAGAGCAACAAAGATGATTAGGGGGCTAGAGGCCAAACCATATAGGGAACGGTTGCTGGAATTGGGTATGTGTAGTTTAACGAAGAGAAGAGTGAGGGGTAACATGATAGCAGTGTTCCAATATCTCAGGGGCTGCCACAAAGAAGAGGGAGTCAAGCTATTCTCCAAAACACCTGAAAGCAGGACAAGAAGCAACGGATGGAAACTAGTCAAGGAGAGAAGCAACCTAGAACTAAGGAAAAACTTCCTGACAGTTAGAACAATTAACCAGTGGAACAATCTGCCTCCAGAAGCGGTGAATGCTCCAACACTGGAAGCTTTTAAGAAGAGACTGGACAGCCATTTGTCTGAAATGGTATAAGGTTTCCTGCCTGAGCAGGGGATTGGACTAGATGACCTCCAAGGTCCCTTCCAACTTTATGATGATGATGATGATGATGATGATGATGATGATGATGATGTACTAAGATCTGCCACTTTTTTTGTTTCACTGAGTTCTCCCCACCTTGTGTCACCTCCCTTTTTTCTTTCACAGGATGTGCTGCCTTTCTCCATGACCCCATCCCCACCATGACAGCTCTCTTAGACCATGACAGCTCTAAGAGAGTGTCTTCATTCCTCACTTGCTTTTTCTCGAGTGAATTGTCTTGAAGTGGTTGAAACTGGCCTCACCAGCAAAAAATGGTGGATTTGAAATGGGGCTTCAGTAGAGCTCCAAGCAGAGCTCTTTTTTCTGATTGCTCAGTGAGAATATCTGTTGCAATACTGGAGAATGTAAGTAACACAGGGTTAAATTGTTGGGTTCTTGATACTTTGTGAGCCTGGAGGTTTTGTTTGCTGATATTTCATTAACGGATATGGTATTGCCTAGCACAGCAGTACCTGCATTTTCTGTGTTGCATGAGAAAAGAAATGAAGAGGTGATGTAAAGAAATCATGAAGAGACACAAAAAAACCCACGAAGAGACACAAAGTAAACTTGAGAAAGTAAGTCAAGAAATCCTGGATATAAAGCAAAATTTGAAGCTCATAATCAAATAATAATTAAAAATGAACAAAGAATTTAGAAAGTGGAAGAAAAATCAGAGGACATTGGTAAATTGATAAATGAAAAATTAGAACAAGTAAACCAAGACTTAGAAGGGGCAGTTAAGATCCTAGAAATGGAAAAAGTGGAACACTATTTGAGATTTCAAAATATACCTGAGGATAGAGAAGAGAACATAGCAGTGGTGATTATTGATATCCTGGCAGAGGCTTTAAAGGTAGATATATTTTTCAGTAAATATAAATGGCCTAAACTCCCCATCAAAAAGAAATAAAGTTTTCAGGAAATTACAGAAATTGAATATAGCTATAATTTGTCTGCAAGAAACACATATAAAAGAATGGCATCATAAATTATCGGAATACCGCAAAATTGGGAAACTCTATCACACATCAGCATATCAGAAAAAAGAGGGATCGCTGTATATATTAAAGAGACAATAGATTCTAAATTGGTATATTCAGATAAAGAAGGAAGAATTTTAATGGTAGAAATATATTTGCACCAAAAGCAAACACTGCTAGTGGCAATTTATGCACCAAACAACAATCAAGAAGAATTTTATAAAAACCTACACAGAAAAATAATAGAAATGGAGTACTAAAATATTTGCTTAGTAAGAGATTTTAAAAAGGGACATGGTGGCTCAGTGGGTTAGGACGCTGAGCTTGTCGATCAGATGGTCAGCAGTTTGGTGGGTCGAATCCTGAGTGCTGCATAACAGAGTGAGTGCCTGTTACTTGTCACAGCTTCTGCCAACCTAGAAGTTCGAAAGCACATAAAAATGCAAGTAGAAAAATAGGGACCACTATGGTGGGAAGGTAATAGCGTTCCGTGCACCTTTGCCAGCCACATGACTACAGAGACATCCTCGGACAAGCACTGGCTCTTCGGCTTTGAAACGGAGATGAGCACTGGCCCCTAGAGTTGGAAATGACTAGCACGCATGTGCAGGGGAACCTTTACCTTTACCTTTTTAAGAAATTTTAACGCAATAGTAGATGGAAAAATTGACTATAAAAGCAATAAAACAGGAAAAACTGGAAGAAGATTGCCCAGGTCATTTTTTGATATGGTAGAGGAAATTGGAATCCAAGATGTCTGGAGGGAGATCAACTCAGAAAAACTACAATACAGCTGATATGAGAATGAACATACAGGATATTGAGATAGAAACAGGTATATGGGCAGACCATAACCCTCTGAAAGTGACTTGGAAAGGAATACCAAAAAGATCAAGAAAGACTTTAAATCAATCTATATTAAAAGAAAGAGAATTCATAGAGCTAGCGAAAAAGAAATGGAATTTTTTTTTGAAAGAAAAAAGCAGATACAACATTACAAAATGTATGGGATACAGCTAAAGCATACTTTAGAGGCATAGCTATAACCTATATGGCAAAGAAAAACAAACAGAGAAGACAGCAATATGACAGCAAAAAAGACTTTGAAAAGAGAAATGGACACATAAAACATAAATTAAAAGTGGCAGAACAGATAAAAAGAGCAAAACAGAACTTTTTTGAAAATGCCAATAAATCAGAAAGATGGTTAGCTTATAAACTTAAAAAACAAAGAGAAGAAAACGATACATAACTTACTAGATGGGAAAGGCCATTTACAATTTTAAAATGAAGAAATAAAAAAGATAATCAAAGAATACTACAAGGAACTGTGTGATAAAGAGGAAACCTCAAGAGAGAGAATTTTTAAATATCCGGAAGAAAATAATGTTTTAAAAATCCCAGAGACGTTTAAAACTATGTGAGAAGAAAGGGTTACAATGATGGAAATATCAGAAAAATGCAAAAAAATGGGGAAACACTGGGTCCAGACGAGCTTCCAGCAGAGTTATATAAAAATCTTCACTAAGTGAACCGCTGAAAGATGTTTGTAATGGACTTTTATTAGAAGCTAAACTCCCATCTACATAGATAGAAGCAAATATTACTCTAATACCAAAAGAAGACTTTGATTTGACCCAGATTAAGAGCTACAGACCGATTTCACTGCTCAATGTAGATTATAAAATTTTTACATCAATAATGGCTCAGAGACTGAAAAAATACTTAGTCAAATTTATACATCCAGATCAAAATGGCTTTTTACCAAAGAGACAAATTAAAAACAACTTAAGAGTGATAATAGATGTATTAGAATATTATGAGCTACACCCAGGGAAACAATTGACACTAATATTCTTAGACATCCAAAAGGCATTTGACAATGTTTCCTGGCAATTTATGGCTCAGCAACTACAAGTAATGGACTTTGGACAGAACTTTATAAATATGATAAAAACAATATATAATAAACAGACAGCCAAAATGATTGTGAATGGAGATTGTATTGAGAGCTTTGAGATAAGAAAAGGCACAAGGCAAGGATGCCCACTATCCCCTCTGTTATTCAACTTCACCTTGGAAGTTTTAAGTATAAATATTAGACAAGATACAGAAATTAAAGGGCGGGAGGTGAAGTATATAAACTACAAGCATTTGCTGATGATCTAATATTTATTTTGGAAGAACCTCTGGAGATGATCCCTAAACTGTGGGGGAAAATAGAACAGCATGGAGAAATGGTGGGATTAAAAATAAATAGAAAAAAAACTAAGGTAATAGTTAAGAAACTTAAAAGGTAAAGGTTCCCCCACACATGCGTGCTAGTCGTTTCCAACTCTAGGGGCCGGTACTCATCTCTGTTTCAAAGCCGAAGAGCCAGCGCTTGTCCAAGGATGTCTCTGTGGTCATGTGGCCGGCATGACTAGAAGCCAAAGGTGCACGGAACGCTGTTACCTTCCCACCGTAGTGGTCCCTATTTTTCTACTTGCATTTTTACGTGCTTTCGAACTGCTAGGTTGGCAGAAGCTGGGACAAGTAGCACGTAACAAGCTGTTACGCAGCACTCGGGATTTGACCTGCCAAACTGCCAACCTTCTGATTGACAAGCTCAGCGTCCTAACCCAATGTGCCACTGTGTCCCAGATCTGGTGGGGAAAGAGAAAAAAGAGGTTCGGTGCGATATTGATGAGGCTTTTCGAGTTTATACCAATTATGCCAGGCGATACAGCCTCCCTAGGGAAGTGCATGTTAGGTTTACCAAAAAGGCGCTCAGAGATGAAGTGCTTCATATAGCTAGAGATCAACCAATTCAGTATAAAGGCCGTCCGGTTACAATTCTTAAGCAACTGCCAAGAAGGGTCCGAGAGCAACGTCAATGTTATCAATTTGTTACTTCGCAATTGAGGAAAAAAGGTGTGACATATAAATGGCTGCTTCCAGAGGGGCTCCTGGTGATGTGGGAAGACCGAAAGATAAAGATTGAGAGTCTACGTGACGCACAAGATTTCTATAAAAATTTTTGTGGGACTAGTGATCAGGAGAGTGATGGAGAAGTGGAGAGTAGACGTCAGAGGGAGGAGAGGAATCTGGGGGGAGCGGAGGGGGGAGGGGGGGAGGGGGGGAGAAGGAAAGGGAGAAGAATATAAGAGGGTAACTAGACAGACTACCAAATCCTTAAGTAAGTAAGGATGTGTCAAGGGGTGAATTTTTTGACACTCAATGTTAATGGTCTCAATGCTCCTGTTAAGAGAAAAAATATCTTAACTAGATTAAGGAAATGTGGAGCTGATGTATTATGCCTTCAGGAAACTCATATTAAGAAAAGCCAAATTAATTTGTTGAGTTACTCTTAACTAGGGAAATTATTTGTAGTATCTGCTGAGGAGAAAAAGAAAGGTGTAGCAATGTATGTTAAGGAGTACTTGTGTCCTAAAGAATTATGGGTGGACCTGGAGGGGAGAAGCCTGATGCTGGAGATAGAAATGGTGGGAAGCATAGTGTTACTGGTAGGCATATATGCACCTAATAATAATCAGAGAGACTTTTTCCAGAAAATATATCAGAAAATATTAGATCTGGAGTATGAGCAGATGTGTCTCTTGGGGGACTTTAATGCGGTGGTAGATAGGGCTAAGGATTACAAAACAGGGAGGGTTGATTTGAAGAGGAAAAAAGGGAAAGATAGGAGGGTCTTACCCAAAGTATTTAGGGATATGTGTGAAGAATTTGGCCTTAGGGATATATGGCGTGTGATTAACCCAGCCTCTCAACGTTATACCTACTACTCCCCCAGGCATAACTCATGGTCAAGGTTGGATATGGTATGGTTGTCGGATGGGCTGATACCTTATGCAAAAGATGCCATGATTTTGACGAACGAATGGGCAGACCACAACCCGGTGGTTATTACATTGATAAGGGGGAGTAGAGTGAGGAGAAGATGGATGATGAGCCTGGAGACACTGAAGGATACAGTTTTTGTACAAAAAAATAAACAAGAGATGAGTCTGTTTTTTTTAGAAAATAGTTTGTCCAAAATAGTTTGTCCAAAATAGTTTGTCTACGAATAGTTTGGGATACGGCTAAAGCTTATTTGAGAGGCTTGATAATAAAACAGATGGCAGTTAAACGTAGGAAGGAGGAGGAAAGTAGGAGGGAAATTGTTGAGCAACTTACTGAGGCAGAGAAGGCTCTCCAGGTAAACCCACAGAAAGTGTACGGGAAGAAGCAGGTGGATTTTTGGAGGCATAAACTCAACCTTGTGGACCAAGAGAAAATAGCACGTCAAATTAGGGTGGCAAGGCAGAACTATTTTGAATATGCCAATAAACCAGGGAGATGGCTTAGCTATAGAATAAGGAAAGAGAAGGAAAGTAGAAGAATTGCTCAGTTAGAGGATAAGAGGGGGACACTGATAGGTGATAAAGAAGGGATAGAAAAGATAGCGATTGAGTTTTTTGCAGAAATATATCAGGAAGAAAAGGTTCTTGAGGAGAGGATTAAATAATACCTGACAGAGTCAGACCTTCCTAAGTTACTTCCTAATGAGAAACAGGCCTTAGATCAGGAGATAACAATAGCAGAAATTGAAAAAGCGGTCAGACAACAGAAATGTCAAAAAACCCCAGGCACTAACGGAATTCCTGCAGAATTGTATAAGGTATTAGTGTAATCGTTGGGAAAACATATGAAAGATCTATTTAATGAAATTTTGGATGAGGCTATAGTCCCGCAAACTTGATTGGAGGCAAATATTAGTTTGATTCCTAAGGATGACTTCCCTTTGAAGCATATTAAAAATTATAGGCCAATATCCCTTCTTAATTCAGATTATAAAATATTTGCAACAATAATTGCAGATAGATTAAAAATTTACTTAAACCAATTCATACATACAGACCAGAATGGGTTCCTTCCCACTAGACAAATAAAAGATAATCTCAGAATTATATTAAATGTTCTGGAGTATTATGAAAGCTGATCAGATAAAAAATTAGCTTTAATATTTATTGATGCTCTAAAAGCATTTGATAGGGTTAATTGGGATTTCCTGATGTGTCAGTTGGGGCTAAATTCTGTAATATGATTAAAGCAATCTATACTAAGCAGGAAGCAAGATTGTTGATAAATGGGAATTTAACTGACAAATTTGATATCTGTAAGGGCACTAGGCAGGGTTGTCCACTCTCCCCACTTTTATTTATCCTAACCTTAGAACCCCTACTGAGAATAATAAGGAAATTATTATGATGAGGAGATTACTGGGCTTCAGATAAGAGACCAAATTTATAAACTGCAGGCGTTTGCAGATGATATGGTCTTCGTTTTGGAAAACCCTCTGGAATCCAGCACGGCATTACTAAAAAGGATTGAGGAATTTGGAAACATGGCTGGTCTAAAAGTAAATAAAGATAAGACAAATATATTGACGAAAAATCTTTCAAATAGAAGTAAACAGATGTTAGAGGACACTACAGGGTTTAAAATCGTGAAGAAGGTGAAATATTTAGGAATCTGGTTGACAGGAAGATGTTCAAGTATTAGGGAGGATAATTATTCTAAATTACTGATACCAACAAAAATGGACCTGGGAAAATGGGGTAGGATACAGTTGTCATTATTAGGAAGGGTAGCCACGGTGAAATCTTATGTTTTGCCGAAATGGAATTTTCTTTTTCAGACAGCCCATTTAAACTTTCGCTGAAATTTTTAAAAGTGTTAGAGGGGGTAGTTTCTAGATTTCTTGGCAGGGGAAACGGCCCAGGATTGGGGAAAAAATGATGCAAGAAATTAAGGAAAGAGGGGGCCTTGCCCTGCCAAATTGGGAACTTTATTATCAGGCTGCCCTTAGTTTGGGGCAAGGAATGGATAAGTCTAAGGAATAATCGATTGCTGAGTTTGGAAGGATTTGATTTGCTGCAGAGATGGCATGCAGCTCTTTGGCGGGAAGGTACTCCTCCAAGCAAACAGTTTACTCGCCACTACATAAGGGATATACTGATTCGGAATTGGGATAAGATAAGGGTATGCGCAAATTTCGTGTTGGTTATCAACTTTGGAAGCCTTGACCCATCCGACCCTACTCAAGAAGGGAAGAAGAACAACTTATAAAGAACTTTTAGATAGCAGGGGAGAACTCAAAACACGACAAGATCTGGCTCAGCAAGGGTTTCAATTGGAGTGGTGGGCCTACCTGCAGATCCAGTCAAGGTACAAGAAGGATAAGGAAGGAAGGGGTATTTATCTGAATCTGCAGGCATTAGATAAGATTCTGCTGGGTCCAGAGAAAGGGATGATATCTAAGTGCTATAAATTGTTGCTAACTAGGGTAGTAGGGGAGGAGGTGGTAAAAGATGCGATGATTGCCTGGGGGAAGAATTTTGGTTATGCACTTCCACTTGAGAAATGGGAAGAGATTTGGTGGACTAATATGAGGCTGGTGGTTTCCACGTCATATAAGGAGAACATATACAAAATGCTTTATAGATGGCATCTCCCACCGGCTAGACTTTCCAAAATGTTCCCCGGATTGTCGGCCGATTGTTGGAAGTGTGGTAAAGGGATTGGCACATACTATCACTTATGGTGGACATGTCCGGAAGTGGTTAGATATTGGATGAGGATCCAAAAATGGATAGAGGAAATCACAGGGTGTTTAGTTGATCTCAAACCAGAGACGTATCTGCTTGGCTCCAGGCCTGGAAATATTAAGAAGGAAATATGGTATTTGGTTTTACATATCTTAACGGCGGCAAGGATGGGGTATGCTCAATTTTGGAAGGCAAATTATACCCTGCTGAATGAAGTTATAATTAGGAGAATACTTGATTGTGCAGAAGCAGACACATTGACCAAGAAGTTGAAGGGTAAAGAAGAGACACCAGCATTTCTATCATGGAATAAATGGTATATTTGGATAAAAGATTAAAGAAATGAGGGTGGCTTGGAGGTTGGTCAAAAATGAAGTGATATAGTCTTTGTTAATGAATAAGCTTTGGAGTTGGATGGTTATAAGAGACTTAATGAGTGGAATATAATTGTTAGTTTAGAAGTAGATATAATGTGAAATTTTTGAAATGGTTTTCAATTTTTTGATTTCTTTGTTTTTTGAATATTGTAAATTTTTTTTTTGTCTTTGTTGGTGTATGGTATGTTTTTAACACGAAATGTAAATAAAGATTCATTTAAAAAAAAAAGAAACTTACAGATAAGAAAAAAAAAGAATGTCAGAAACAATAGAGGTACAGAGAGTGAAAAGGTCAAATACCTGGATATATACTTATCGGCCAAATGCTCAGCAATAAAAGAAGACAACTATATGAGGTCACTGAAACAAATAAAATTAGACTTGGAAAAGTGGAAGAATTTGCAATTGTCAATACTAGGAAGAATTGCTACAGTCAAAATGAATATATTGCCAAAGATTTTATTCCGATAAAACTTGAGAAAAAATTCTTCCAAGATTTAAATGCATTAATTTTGAAGTTTGTTTGGCAAGGAAAGAAAGCTAGAATTAAGATGAAAATGTTACAAGATGCTAAGGAAAATGGAGGTTTGGGGCTACCTGAGTGGGCTTTGTATTATCAACCATCCGTATTAACATGGGTGAAAGAATGGATAACTCTTAGAAATAAAAGTTTGTTATATTTGGAGGGATATGACTTAGTTTCTTGTGGTATGGGAAAAATAAAATTCATAAGTATTCCCAAAATCACTATATAAGAAATGCTTTATTAACAGTATGGGAAAAAAATTAAAACTAAAATATATGTAAAAATTCCAGGGTGGTTATCAACGATGGAAGCTTTTCTACATCCAAATTTGGTAGACTCTGAAAAAATTTGGACATGTAGAGATATTCTAAATACTGATGGGAATTTAAAATTGAAACAAGAATTGGAAAATCAGGGTATCAACTTGTCATGGTGGGCACATTTACAGATGCAAAATAGATATGAAAAAGACGTGAAACTGTATGGGTTTTATAAAGAACAAACTGATTCCTCTGAGATACGGTACAAGATAACCTTTATTGTCACTTTTTTCTGTGAACACATTGGCACACATATTTGAAAAATGCTATCATGTTCTCCCTGAGACTTCTCTTTCAAGGCTAAATTTTCTTAATTTCTTTAATTTCTCTGCATAGGACTTAGTTTCTAGCTTCTGATCATTCTTGTTCCCTTTCTTTGCACCCTTTCAGTTTGAATCCTTAAAATGCAGGACTCAGAACTGGGCAGTCCGATCAGAGAAAAGCAGAAATGGAAATTATCCTTTTGTTGATGCCACCAAAAATCGTGAAGGGATTTTATTATGCTTAAGGTGGATGTTAGTAATATTGATATTAGTAGTGATACTTTGTAATCAACTTTGTTCATGTGAAGCAGCTTTGTAGGTGCTTAATATTGGGAAATTAGTTATATAAAAGCAAGTTTCATGCTTCAGGTACAAATGATTGCTTACATGAAAAGAGCATGGTAAGGGGAGGAGGGAAAGGAGTTATGGTGGAACCTGGGTTGTTGTGTATGAGTCATCATCTAGGAATTATTTTTCTGTACCTTTTGGTTCCTAGCACCAAAACCAGATCTCTTTGTTCTGGAAAGGTATAAAAGGTGGAAGACATCTTTCCTGGTTGTTGCCTTCACCTCTCTACCAGCCACAAAGAGAGATGTGGCCACTCAACTCTATTTTGATCAAAATAAAAATTGTTTGCTTGCTGAAACCTCCGCTCAGGAGTTTCTTTTGGCTCTTTTAAATTCCTGAGAGTTTCTTTTGGCTCTTTTAAATTCCTGAGTAATGCTGGGGCAAGTGATACTAAGTGTAAAACCTTACAAATGCATTTGATTTTTTGGCAACTTACATTATGCTGGTGATTCATAATCCAAGTTGACCCTTAGCAACTCAAACATTGTTTTTAAGGTGCTTACTGATAAATCACTTTATGTTTTCTTTTAGAACTTTGTGTAATTCCTTGGATCCCCCCCTTTTTTTAAAAAAAAATAGGAGCAAAAGTTGTGTTCCATCTGATACTTCATACTTCTCTTGAATTTCTGAATTTCTTTAATATCTGGTACCTACATTGGGATCTTTCCCCTTTTTTGCTGCTAAGGAATCTAGCCTAATATTGCCCTGAGTTGATTGATATTTAAGATGACTTCATTAAGTTTTAATTTCTCTTAAAATTAAGACCATCATTACATACAGTCAAGATCCTGCTATTTCTACATCCTTGTAGATGTAGAATGAATGTTGCCTACTCATTAGTATCAAATCAAAGGGAGCTGATTGTTTTGTATATTCTTTCACCCTTAAAAACAAAATTATAAGCAGGACAAATTTGGAATTTCCAAAGGGACTGTAGTGGTAGAGTTTGTCTTCTAATGATGGTCATGATTGTAAATTACATAGTAAAATTCCATTCCTATGCTTATAGCATCATTCTGACTGGACTTTGGACTATGTATGCTGCATGGCCTTGATTTACCAGGTTTGGTTAGACATAGTGTTTGCTTTTGCGCTTCATGTTAAATCATAATGTTTAACACATAAGACTTCTGCAATTTAGGGATTATATGAGGCATGGAAAAGAGACATTGATACATTCTAGGAATCTGTTTATAATTTTGGAAAAATTAAAGGCTATAAATGTCAATAGTATATCATAAAACAGAATTCTGATCATAATCAGATGCTGTTTATTTAGCTGAACAAAGATCTTGTTGACTTACTTGAATGCAGCCTTAATAGTAATGTTAGATGCTGGAAATGAAAAATTACCAGGCATTGATTTCATATATCTTCTCTGCCGATGCAGTTATATCTCAAGTCTCGAGAGAAGACAAAATAAGATTATTTTGTTTAATTACTGTGCACATAAGCACGTTTCATTTGGGAGCTCAGGGAACCTTATTTTCCCCCACAACAGTTCTATGAGGTATACTTAGTCATCCAATTAACTTTTGTGGTTGATGGTGGACTGGATTTCAAACTGAAATGCGGCTGAGCGTTTGTGACTCAGGCTGTTGTGCAAACACAAAGTTCCAACGGAGGTAGGAGCCCAGAAATATAGATCGAAATCCAAGTCCACTTCACCACAGTTGTTTTGAAAGCTACACCCCATGGTAGGGAGAGGTGGGGTACTTTCTATCCGTGACGGAGATTTTTGGGGTTGCATTTGGATGAGGAAATCGAGCGTGCAAGGCTCTCTTTGATAAAAAAAACTGGCGTGGAAGACTAAACCAGGACTCTCACGAAGCCCTAAGGCTGTTTCCGTAGGCGGCTGTTCGAGCGCAGGCAAGCGCCAGTCAAAGAGCATTGGTCGAACCGGCCCTTGGAAAGACAACGAACTGCCGCCGCCGCTTCCTCCTCCTCTTGTTTCCCCACTTTCTGCAGGTTTGGCTAGCGCTAGTTCGTCCCCCGAAGGAGAAACGATCCAAAACGCCTCATTGGGTGGTTGTTTAGCAGCTGACTGGGAAGGAGGGTGGGGAGAAAACGAGAGAACCCGGGAAAGGAAGCCCAGAAGGCGGATGGGATGGCGCAGGAAGAGACTTACTATGGCAAGCACGGTAAGCCCTAATTGAGCGCCGCCTTTTGTTCCCTGCCCTCTTCTACTATGAAGGAGGGACAGCAGCAGGTGGTCTTGGCCGGGTACGGATCGGGGAAGCCGCTTCCGCGCGTTCGCGGGGTGGGGAGACGCGGCGCTGCTCCCCGGTGGGCCAGGTCCCTGGCTTAGCCACCAGTCGCCTCCGATCGTGACGATTGCTTGGGCTGACGCAGTCACTGGTTTTGCTTAGCAGCCATGGCGCAGCATTTCCTCAGATCTGTCTTGGTTCCCAAGGCGGGTTCGGAAGATACTGCAAAGAATATCTGTGGTGGAAAAACACGTCTGCTTTTTGCTTGACTTTAACCACTAGGAAAGGAGTAGGAGAGCAATAGAATTGAACAACCAAGCAGGGTTACGGTCAACGCCAGTTCGCATTCAATTCCGGGTTTAATGTCCGAGTTTACAATGCCTGAGACTGCTAAAATTGGAGTGGATCGTTTGTGGTTCAGCAAGTTGTAAGAATCCAGGCAATCTCTTGGTATATTACACAAACAATTTACAATAACTGCCCAGAGTCACTGTGGAGTTTGGGCTTTATAAATTTAAGTTATTGGTTATTAAAGCTAAAGTAGTTCTCTTATTTGGGCATATGCAGCATTTTGTGTTCTGCCTACTTCAAAGGCTCTGGGTGATTTGTAACAATCCTGATACATCAACATATAATGCCACAGTCAGTATAATAGTAGTCAAATTCCCAATGCAATAAAACCAACTTTCACAAAATGGTCCAGTAAAAAAAAACATCCCCACCAAGTGCTCCCTGGAATAGGATGTCTTCTGCCTCATGAATGCCTACCTTGAGAAAAACTCCATAAGATGTGTGATTATAGTTGTTAGATTTTAACTAGGAATGATTTTTTTCTGATTGTTGTGATAATCAAGTCTGTCTCAGAAGGGGGAGAAAAAAAAAGATAAATCAGGATTATGTGGTCATCCCTGTTGATCTGTTGTGTACTTGTGGGATCTTAAATATGATTGAAAGATGAGAAAAATGAGCAGAGATTTGAAATATGTTGTGTGTATGTGTATCTGTATGTATATGTATATGTATATATGTATGTATGTATATGTATATATATGCATATGTATATGTATATGTGTATATGTATATATATGTTTAAGGCTTAAATATGACTATATATATCCTAGACCACAGTCTGCATTACCTACAAGAAGGGTTTCTGGCAAGGAATGGGCTGCACCTCACAAGAACCAGGAAGAATATATTTGAAAACGACTGGCTCAACTTATCTGAAGGGCTTTAAACTAAAATTGAGAGGGTAGGATGACCAATCTCTAGGACCTAATTCCAAGCATAAACCCCAAGACAACCAATCAAACAAAGAGGTAAAGAGGGATGGGAAGGAAGAAAAACTCAGACACAAACTAGGAGATGTAGAAAGCATACCCAGGGTCAGCCATAAAAGACTGAGATGCCTATACACTAACTAATGCTTAAAGTATGGGGAACAAACTGGATGAACTTGAAGTACTAATACACAAGGGCAAGTATGATATGGTTATCATTATTGAAACTTGGTGGAATGAAATGACTGAAATTACTGATGGAAGGATCTTCAAAACAACAGAACTAACAAAAGAGGAGGTGGAGTTGTATTATATGTAAGAGGTCATTACAACTCTACAGAAATGCATAAGACCAAGGATGAAAACCACCTAGAATGCGTCTGTGTGTGTGTGTGTGTGTGTGTGTGTGTGTGTGTTTCTGTGTGTGTGTGTGTGTATAAAGAATGACATTGTCATAGGTGTATACTACAATAGATGAACTTTTTGCTAATCAAATATATGTAGGACACACCACAGTAGTAATGGGGGGTACTTTAACTACCTTGACATCAACTGGTAGAAAAATTCTGCATGAAGTGGGAGATCGAACAAGTTCCTGACCAACCTAGCTGACAACTTTTTTTTTTTTTTTATTAAAAAGTTTTTCAGTACATTTTAATTATTACATCCCATCCCCCAACCCTTCCCAACCCTATCCCACCCCCTCACCCTCCCCTTCCCCCCTCCCCCCCCAGACTTCCCAGAGCTAGATACAAGGTATAAAAATAAAATAACCAATCATAAACTCCCATAAACTAACAACAATAAACTATTAAATCTCTCGCACTTTAGCTCTTATAAATTGACTACAAGCAATATACTTATTCAAATGCTAGATGAAACTTTTTAGTCCCATATTTATTCTGGATGTAATCAATCCATTTCTTCCACTCCACAATATATCGTTGTTGTGAATGGTCTTTCAAATATGCTGAGATCTTCGCCATTTCCGCCAGGTTGGAAACTTTTAAAGTCCATTCCTCTATAGTCGGCAGTTCTTCCTTCTTCCAATATTGCCCTATTAAAAATCTCGCTGCCGTAATTAAGTTCAACATCAAATTAATGTCCAGCACAATAGTGTCAGTAATAATGCCCAATAAAAACAACTGCGGACAAAACTTTATGCTTCGCTTGAATATCTTCTGCATATTCCACCAAATCTTGATCCAAAATGCTTTGATCTTTTTACAAGTCCTTCTCGTAAAAAATTATATGACTTCAAACTCCACACATTCCTCTCCAAACTCAAAATTTCCTTATATGTAATCACATCATGTTTAAATCCAACATTTATATTTTCTATTGCATGTTTGGGTATTGCCCATAACGGTATCTTATAATTTAACTTTTGTCTATGCTTTTTCCAAACTTGCAACAAAGCATACCTCAGAATATGCATTTTAAACACATTGTCTACCTTTTTATCGTACAATAAGTATGCATGCCAACCAAATAACAAATCATGGCCTTCAAGATTTAACAATCTCCCTTGTGTCAAATTAATCCAATCACTTATAGCTGATAATGCAGCAGCTTCATAATATAATTTAAAATTGGGCATTCTTAAACCACCTCTTTCACGCGTATCCTGCATAATTTTAAATTTAACCCGTGGCTTTTTCCCTGCCCAGACAAATTTATTAATACCCTTCTGCCATTCCTCCAAATTTGAGTCCTTTTTAAGAATGGGTATCATTTGAAACAAAAATAAGAATTTTGGCAGAACATTCATTTTTACTGCTGCAATTCTTCCCAATAATGACAATTGTAATTTTTTCCAACTATCCAATTCTTTTTGCACTTTATTCCATAACTTTTCATAATTATTTTTGTATAGTTTAACATTTGAGGGTGTTAAATATACCCCCAAATATTTAACCCTTTCAACAATTTCAAATCCAGTTAAGCTTTCTAAAGCTATCTTTTGTAATGCTGTCATATTTTTAGACAAGATTTTAGTTTTTTGTATGTTAATCTTGAATCCAGAAACTTTCCCATATTGCGATATTAACTCCATCAATTCCATAACAGAATTTTCTGGATTTGTCAACGTAATAACCAGATCATCCGCAAACGCTCTCAATTTATAATCCTGATCTCTTATTTGAATTCCCTTAATTGTTTCCAAATTTCGTATTTTAATCAGTAATATCTCCAACGTTAAGACAAATAATAAAGGTGATAACGGGCAACCCTGCCTCGTACCCTTTTCAATATTACACATTTCAGTCAAACTGTTATTAACAATTATTCGAGCTGTTTGCTTCTGATATATTGCCCTAATTGGTTGTAAAAATTCATCCCCAAAATTCATTTTATCTAATACTTTCAGCAAAAATTTCCAATCCAATTGATCAAAGGCTTTTTCGGCATCCAAAAAGATCAATGCTGCAGAGATCTGGTTATTCCTTTCCAAAAATTCCAACAAATCAACTATATATCTCACATTATTTTTCATTTGTCTACCACTTATAAACCCTGTTTGATCACCATGAATTACCTGTTGCAATACCCTCATCAGTCTACTAGCTAAAACCTTAGCAAATATCTTGTAGTCCGTATTCAAAAGTGATATTGGCCTATAATTTCTTGCTTGAGTAACATCCTGATCTTCTTTCGGAATTAAAGAAATAAAAGCAGTTTTCCAAGACGGAGGCACTCCTCCCCTTTTTTGAATTGTCTGAAATAGTTCCTTTAATGGCTTTATCATCTCAAACTGTAAATTTTTATAATACACAGCAGTCAAACCATCGGTGCCTGGCGCTTTACCTACTTTTAACTGCTTAATTGCCAAATATATTTCTTCCTCAGTTATCAACTGATTCATTTCTTCGTTTTGCTCTTGCGTAAGAACCGGGATGCTAAAGTCTTTTAAATATAAGTCAATGTCCATTTCATTAATCTTGTCACTAGCATATAGTTTAGAAAAAAAATCAACAAAAGTTTCCTTGATAAGATTCTGTTGATACACAATCTTTCCCTTATGTTCTATTTTGTCTATATTAGAAACCCTTTGCTTCTTTCTTAACATATAAGCTAACCATCTGCCTGGTTTATTGGCATTGCAAAAAGTATTATGCCTTGCAAACCGTAAATTAGTTGCCACCTGGTCAGCCATTAACTTGTCAAATTGTCCTCTTAATAACTTAATAGTCTCTTTGATCTTCACATCCGATGGGTTCAGAATTAAAGCCTTTTCTTTCTCCTTAATCTCTGTTTCTAGTTCTTTCCTCCTAGATTCCAAATTACGTCTATATTTTTTGTTAAGATATATCAGCACACCTCTCATATACGCCTTACTAGCATCCCACACCATTTCCATAGAAGTACCCTTGTGCATATTTGTTTCAAAAAAAATCTTCATCTGTTTTTTACACTCTTCCACATTTTTCTGATTTCTGAACAAATTCTCATTTAAACGCCAGGAACGTCGTTCTCTAGTATCTTTTCCAATCTCTAACCAGACTGGGCTGTGATCAGACATAGTCTTTGAACAAATCTTTATCCTCTTAGTTCTAAAAAAAAGATCATTAGACAATAATATAAAATCAATCCTAGAAGAAGATTGATGTCTATCAGAAAAAAAAGTATAGTCCCTCTCTTGTGAATTTCTTTCCCTCCAAACATCACGTAAATCCATATCATCCATCATCTCAAAAAAAGATTTAGGCAGTTTGGCATGACTTGGGGTACTTCTGTAAGATCCACTCTTATCCATTTGTACGTTCAAAACACCATTCCAGTCTCCCATAAAAATAAAAGATTTGTAATCCAATTGAGTAATCCTGCTGTGTAATAAGCTATAAAAATCAGCTTGCTGTTGATTGGGCGCATATAATCCAACCAAAAGAGTTTTTTCACCTTCTAATAACAAGTCCACAATAATATATCTTCCTTGTTGGTCTGCTTCAATTAACTCTGCTGTAATTGTATTCTTAACATAAATAACCACTCCATTTTTCTTGTTAACTGCAGAAGCAATAAATTGTGTACCTAATCTTGAATATGATAAATACTTTTGGTCCATAGCTCTAATATGTGTTTCTTGTAAGCAAATAACATCAGTCTTAAATTGCTTTAAATATTGAAAAATTTTCTTTCTCTTCTGTGGTGAATTTAATCCATTGACATTCCAAGTTAAGAACTTAGTCGCCATTTCTGGCAACCCGAAGCTTTTGAAGCGCGTCTTCCAGAATCCCTTTTACATTTTTAGGCCGCGCTCCTCCCACCGCTTGGCTATAGGTACACTTTGAAGGTTCCACAACATTCTGCTGGTCCTGCTCTTGTTCACGTCTGACACGTCTTGAAGCAGCACGCGTAATCCTCTGATCTTTTACTTCTTTTGATACTGTGGAAATTTGGGTCGCTCCTGCTGCAGTCTCATCTATCTGTGTTGCTTCGGCATCATAAGACTTTCCCTCCTTTGTTGATTCCAGAAGTGGTATGGGGATTGCTTTTAAAACATTATTATAAAAATCACGTGCTTGCAGCACTGTAGCAAGACGGTATCTTGTATCTTCAAACATTACCACCATACCCACTGGGATCTCCCATCTGAACCTGATATCACGTCGCTTAAGCTCCTGTGCCAGAAATGCAAATTCCTTTCGTTTCCTTAGAATTTTTGGAGGAATCTCTTTTAAAACCAAAACTTCTTGGTCTTCAATCACAAGCTTAGTATTGTAAGAGACTTGAATAACTTCATTCCTGATTGCTCTCTTTGTAAAATAAACAACCACATCTCTAGGTAATTTCCTTTGTCTCGCAATCCAGGAGTTAACACGGAAAATTTTGTCTATATCTTCTGCAATTCCTTCAGCTGGCCTTCCCAGCACGTCTTCGAGAGCAACAGAAACTAATTTTTTCAAATCTTCCTTCAAATTCTCCTTAAGGCCCCTAATCCGCACAGCAAACTCCATTTCATGATATTGTACCAATGTCAAATCATAATCAATTTTATCCACCACATTCTCAGTCTCTAATATTTTTGCATCCAATTTAGTATTATTTTGAGTGAGATCCTCCATTCTTTCGTCAAGGCGTTCAATACATATCGCCATGCCTTGAAATGCAAGCAAGATGTCCTCCCTTATTACTGTAAACTTTTCTGTCAACTTCTCATCCATCTTTTCATCTATCATCTCCGCCAAATGCTGTGAATGCTTTTCCAAGGCATCTTGCAAAACTTTAACAGTTAAAACAGGCGAAGGTAAAGGTGCAGGAGGTACTAACACTTGCGCTGATGGTTGCGGCAGGGGGGAAGCCCCCGCAGTTTTAGGAAGTTTAGAAGATTTAGCGGCCATTTTTCCCCTCTTTTGCAACTACGCACTTTCACTTTCTAAGTCTTCAATGTGGATTGAGCCAAAGATCAAAAGTTCACTTACTCCTTGTTCTCTTGCATCGCTCTGCCTGCTTTCATTATCTTCCAAAGTCCATTCTTGTAGGCAGGGATGGTTGCGTTCGCCTTGTTCTGCTCCAGGAAAAACGGAGCAGACACGCTGCGCAGCCCGGAGAAATCCAAGCTTCGGGGGGGCTCAATCTTTCAGCCGCCAGAACTTTAAGCCCTGGCGGCCCCAGAGAGCCCTTCCCCTACTTGGAAACTCACCCCCTCCTCTTCTCCCGAGGAGGGGGCTTCCGAACCGCCGAAACAGCTGATCGGCGCTGTTTTCGGCGGTTCTACAAAGCCGCGAAGCTGACAAGCTAAAAGCAGCTGTCGGCGGCGGCGCCTTGCCACCCGGAAGTCCCCTAGCTGACAACTTTTCATCCAAAGGTAGAGGAGGGAACTAGAGAGACAGCTATACTGGACCATCAGATCAATTCATAACTGACTGACAAACTGCACTCGTTGTGTAGTCCTTAATAGAACTACATCTACATGGAGGCAAGGAAGCAGTGGGGTACCCCAAGGTTCTGTCTTAGGCCTTGTAGTCTTTAATATCTTCATAAACGATTTAGATAAGGGAATAGAAGGGGAATTCATCAAATTTGCACACAATACCAAACTGGCAGGAATAGCCAACATCCCAAAAGATAGGCTCAAGATGCAAAAGAGCTCAACAGACTTGAGCTCTAACAAAATGAAATTCAATAGTGAGAAAAGTAAGGTTTACATTTAGGCAAGAAAAACCAATTATACAGGAACAGATTATGTGAAATATGGCTCAATAGCAGTAAGTGTGAGAGGGCTCTTGGAGTCCTTAAATATGAGCCAGCAGTGTGCTGCTGATGCCAAAAAAACCAATGCAATCCCAGGCTCCATTAACAGAGGGATAGAATCAAAATCACATAAAGCAATAGTGATGTTTTATATGGCCTTGGTAAGACCACACTTGGAGTACTGCATCTAGTTTTGTTCACCACAATATAAAAAAGAGGTTGAAACTCCAGAGTGCAGAGAAGAGCAACAAAAATGATTAGGGCAGGGCTTTTCAACCTTTTCAGCCATTGTACTACTTTTAGGATATGGCAACATCCGAGTACCACCAGTCACCTAGCAAGGTGTCAAAAACTTGATGACCCCCCCCCCCAAAAGGAAAAAAGTGATGAAGTACAGGTAGTTCGCTTAGTGACTGTGACTACAATGGCACTGAAAAAAGTGCCCCCCAAGCCACAGCCGAGCAAGACACCTGCCTGCCCACCCTAGGTTTTCATTCTTGTGAGCATTTCTGTTGAGGATTGGCAGCGGGTGTGGGGTGGGAGGGCGTTTGATTTTTATTCCCCCCATCTGTTGGGTGGTTGCAGCAGGTTTTGGTCTCTTCCCTTGATACCATCTGGTAGCAGTAGAAAACAGAGGTGCCATTTTGCTGTTCTTCCCCTCCCCCCCAAAATAAACTTACATTATAGCCTCTTCGGAGAAGATACCAATTTCACTCCCCCACAGCCCCCTGAATCAGATCCCCACACGGTCGTTTTCCCTTGCAACCCCCCCCCCCCCTTTGCTAAAGATCCCATTTTCAGCTATTAGCCCAAGACAGCTTATTATAAGCCCCTCTGGATTCCTTCAGCAACGTAACGGGCACTTTGGATTTGGTGTTCATGGAAAAGAGGTCAGTTGTGTGTTTGTGTGTATGTGTGTGTGGGGGAAGCCCAGCCGATTCAGGAAGAATTTTTAGTGGATTTAAGAACGACCCATTGGAACCGCAGGACCTCTTGCTGCAGATTGCACGGCTTAGGCACGTGGCTTGCAGGGTGAAAACAGCACAACTACGGTATGCAGCGGGGGGGGGGGAGAGGAAAAACTCCCCAAAATAGGCCGCCGGAGGATTAGGGCAGTGGTGGCGAACCTTTTTGAGACCGAGTGCCTAAATTGCAACCCAAACCCCACTTATTTATCGTTGGGTGCCGAATGGGCATGGCCCACTAGGTGGGCGTGGCTGGCATGGGCGTGGCCTATTGGGTGGGCATGGCCAGCTCAACATCACTTGCGTCAGGGGCACTTGTTCGGAGCTGGGCAGGACTGGGACAGATCTGAGGGTCTCAGGCGGATGGGACCGGGGCAAGCACTGGGTCATGGTCCACTGGAGGAGCCTCACTAATGTTAAAGGCGGTGGGGGTAGAGATGATATTTAAAGGGGGTGGGGGAAGACATGATATTAAAGGGGGTGGAGAGATTCCCCTTTTTGTAAGTTTGCTTACTTTGCAATGCTTTCTTTTCCCCACACTTTTGCTTCCCTGCTGGCTCAATCTCTCTTTCTGTCTGCCACTTCTGTCACCCAGATCTATGGCTGCAGAGCAATTTCGCTCCCCCCACCATGGCCAATCTTGGCAGAAGCATTTTTGAAGCCTCTGGAACTTGCATCCATGGCCGTGGGGAGATTTTACAAATCGGCTGGGGGGGGGGGGACAGGAAAATTGCTCTGCAGCCCTAGATCTGGGAAGCAGAAGCATTTTGCAGGCCTCCAACGCCTGGATTGGGCCGCTGGAGCATCGTAAAATCTCCCCACGGCCATGGGTGCGAGTTCCAGAGGCTTCAAAAATGCTTCTGCTGTCCAGATCTAGGGCTGCAGAGCGATTTCACTCCCCCTCCCCACAGGTGATTTGGAGGGAGGCAAGCGGCCGCTACACACCAGAAATCGGCCCTCTGCCATGACGCACTAGGCAGCCATTCTCAGGAGGGAGGCAAGCAGCTACTGTGCACCCAAAACTGGCCCTCTTCTGCGATGCGCCAGGCAGCTGTTCTCCAGAGGGAGGCGAGCAGCCTCTGTGTGCCCAAAACGCCTTCTTCCGCGATGCAGGCAGAAGAACGGCTGCCTGGCTTACCTGGACTCATGCTGCAGCTCCCTCTAACATCCAGCCCGGATTCACCCAGCTCTTGCAGCTGTTCCCTGACTCTTAGTGCAGAGAGAAAGAGAGCAAGAGCGCCTGGCCCCACCTCCCTCTTGGTGATGGCGTGCATGCTCACAGGGAGGGCTTCACGTGCTGCCTGTGGCATGCGTGCCATAGGTTCACCACCCCTGGATTAGGTTGTGGAAAAGCCATAATACAGACCTAGAAAGAATCGAAGCATTAAACTTTGGGCAAAAGCGCTAAACTGAGCAAGAGCAGAGTGGGCAGGAGGAAAGTTCACCTTATCCTGCTCAAGATGACGGGGGAAAGGAACTGGTTGCAACACCTCCCCCCGAAAATACTTACGATCCTCCCCCAGACACGGCAGGGGCTTTGGGAAATCGCAGTAGGCTGAGTGGAGAGAACAGCTGGTTGGCAGATGTGAGTTCCAGCCTCCAGAGCACCCAGCTGATCTGGGGAGACATGCGGGGCTGCCGGCGATCCCACCTGATGCAGAGCCTTGGTGGAGCAGTGGGCTAATTCCTCCTTAAGTAACACCAGCTGCCTGCAATTAGTGCAGGTTCGAGTCCCACCACTCTCAAGGTTGACTCAGCCTTCCATCCTTCCAAGGTAGGTAAAATGAGAACCCAGGCAATAAGCTGACTTTGTAAAAATGCTGCTTGGGGCCCCCCGAACGCCCTAATAAGCAGGCATATACATAGAATGAAGGCTATTGCTAAGCACATTGATTTGTGCTTCTTAGATTGTAAGCCGCCCTGAGTCTTCGGAGAAGGGTGGGATATTTTATTTTTTATTTTTATTTTTATTACATTTATATCCCGCCCTTCTCCGAAGACTCAGGGTGGCTTACAAGCTTAGCAATATATAAATGGGATTTTTTAAAAAATTGGGTATGTGGGCTAGTGAAAAGAAGGATTAGGGGTGACATGATAGCAGTATTCCAACATTGGATGGGCTACCACAAAGCAGAGGGGTTGAACCTATTTTCCAAAGCACCAGAAGGCAAGATGAAGGAATGGTTGGAAAGGAGAGGAGGGAGAGGACAGAAGCAATATAGATCTAAGGAGAAATTTCCTAACAGAACAATAAATGGAATGGCCTGCCTTCAGAAGTTGTGTGTGCTCCATCACTGGAGGTTTTTTTATAAAGAGACTGGACAGCCATTTGTCCGAAATGGTATATGGTCTCCTGCTTGAACATAGGGTTGGACTAGAAGGTGTTGAATGTCCCTTCCAACTTTGCTGTTCTGACTAATTTGTAAGTTATTGTATTAGAATTCATGTTAAAATGGTCTAGCATGACTGGATCAGTAGATGACCTCAAAAGCAGGTACATCCTCATTTCCTTCAAGATAAATATCCATGGACATTTATCCACTAAATACTACTATTGCCTTCTGGTTTGTTAATATTAATTTTATTAAAGATTACAATTATAACAGTGAAAACTAATATTGTCAGGACCTACTTCAAGCCCTCATCTTAAGAAAGCAGAATTCTTTCTTCCAAGCAGGAACTTTTACTAAGAATAGGAGATAGCAGGCATAATAGACAGGATCTGAGGGATTCCCTTACAGATTAATATTTTTAAATATCCCTAAGCAAACTCCACCCCACAGTTCATCTGGGCGGTTCAGACTAGCCAATGCCCAGATGGTAAGTCCATCATGGGAAAGGGAAGATAACATCAATCTGGTTCCATTTGCAGCACGATCATTCCACATTTTTTCACACCTCCTTTGGAGAAATAAACCAGATCCCGGAGGTTTGTATCTCTTCTCCCCCACCTTTTCTTAGTTGCCCAGAAAGGGAGAATATGTTCAGGGAGAAGCATAGTATAGAAAGCAATTTGTTACACTGTAGTTAATAGAGGAAGTGAAAACAATAAAACCTGCATCTCTCCCTCTTGGGAGTATGGCAGGATCCAGGGGAAGGTGAGATTTGGTTTTAGATCAGAGGAGATAGTTAGAAATGAAATATAAATGGATTCTGACATCCTGCCCCCCTTAAAAATAGGAGAGATCCACCTGTAGAGGAAGAAAAAACAACTGTTCTCCTTAAAAGAAAGATAAGCCTACCTGTAGAGGAAATAAATATAAATGTTAATCCGGTTTGTTGGGATATTCTGTATGAAACTTCTTTAGCAGTTTTGGTGCTCTGACATGATATTTATGGACCCACTCGTTTTCTAAGGAGGGAAGGTGTTTCCATGCTACTAGGTATTGAGTTGCTCCGTGATAATTCCTAGAATCTAGGATTTCTTTTACCTCAAAATGTTGTTCTCCTTCAACCATGATTGGAGGTGTGTGTGTGGGGAGGATTTTTGGCCGTAAGGGTAACTGTTGTTCTCTTTTCAGAAAACTGCAGTGAAAAATTGGGTGTATTTGCCTAAGATTTTTGGTAGTTCTAATTCTACTGTTACTGGGTTTATGATTCTTTTAATTGGAAAAGCTCCCATATATTTTGGTCCACGTTTTTTACAGGGCTGTAGGGATTTTAAGTATTTTGTAGATAGATATACCATTTCTCCTACACTGAATAGTATGGGTTTGACTCTCTTTTTGTCTGCTTGTGCTTTGTTTGCTTGCCTAGCTTCATCTAAGGCTTTCCTAACTATTGGCCAAGTGTTTTGTAATTGTGCAATCCATTCTTTCAGTGATGGGATTTCCGGTTCGTTTGGGATTAGTTCTGGCATAAGATTGAAACTTTGACCGGTGGCTATTTGAAAAGGAGTGTAGCCTGTGCTGGAGTGGACTGCATTATTGTAAGCAACCTGCAAAAGGGAGTAGGTCCGTCCAATTTGTTTGCTGGAAATTAATAAAACATCTTAAGTACTGCTCAAGTATTGAGTTAGGATGTTCTGATTGGCCGTTACATTGAGGATGATGACTAGATGACAGTCCCTGAGTGGTTCCTAAGAGGTTTGACACAAATTGCATTCCCTTATCAGATATGATGCATTGGGGTGCCCCATGCAGTCTGTAGATGTGCTACACGAATAGTTTCGCTAAGGTTTTTGCGGTGGGAATCTTTGGGCAAGGGATAAAGTGCACTTGTTTGGAAAACAAGTCCGTAACTCCCCAGATGACAGTATTCCCATTTCTTTCTGGTAATGCTACTATAAAATCCATGGATATTTCTTTCCAGGGGGCTGAGGGGTTTGCTACTGGTTGTAATATTCCAGGCGACTATCCTTACAACCTCTTGGCAGCTGCGAAAGTTGGGCAGCTGGCCACATAGTTTTCTATGTCGCTTTTTATGGATGGCCATCAAAATTGCCTTTTAATTAAATGTGAAGTTTTTACAAATCCAAAATGCCCTGCTGATTTTATATCATGGCACAGCTGCATGAAATTGACCCTCTGGGTGGTTGGTACATATAACTTCTCCCCCATCCAGGGTGGCCTGTCTTTGATCATGCACATGTGTTTATTTTTCTGGAATTATTCATCTGTTTCCAAAGTCTTTCGGAATTTTGATTCTGGTTTGGCTACCCATCTGCGGCTTTATTTTAGCTTGGGCCTTCGTGGTTACTGGCGCTGCCAGTTGTGGTTTGGGCATGAGTGGTTTAGAGTCGGTGGCTCATGTGCTGTTGTATTGGGGCATGTGAGACAGTATATCTGCCAGGAAATTCTCCCCCGCTGGCAATTGTTTAAGTGTGAAATGGAATTGGTGAAAGTGCTGAGACCAGCGGGCTTGCTTAGGAGCGAATTGTCTGGGTGTTTTTAGCGCTTCCAAGTTTTTGTGGTCCATCCAGACCTGGAAGGGGATTTTATTTCCTTCAAGGAAATGACGCCTCATAAGTAATGACCACCTGACAGAGTAAACCTCCTTTTCCCACACAGCCCAGTGTTGTTCTGTCTCAGTGAGTTTCCTGGATGTATATGCACATGGTTGCAGTGCCTCATCATCATTTTCCTGTAAAAATACAGCTCCTACCACCACATCGTTTGCATCTGCCTGTATCTGGGTCTTGATGCCCAGTACAGATTTGGCAGAAAAAAGTCTCTTTAGCCTCTTGAATGCCGTTTGGCATTCCATTATCCATTTCAGTGGCTGGCTGGGTTTAACTGCCCCTCCTCCCTCATTTTTAACAAGTTCGTGAGGGGCAGGGCTATTTGGGCGAATGAAGGGATGCACTGGTGGTAGAAGTTTGCAAAACCCAGGAAACTTTGTAATTGATTCCTTGTGCGGGGTGGTGCACATTCTAATACTGCCCTGACTTTCTCGGGATCCATTTCGATGCCCTGTGGAAATATGCGATACACCGGATAGTCTATTCTTTCCTGGTGGAATTTGCATTTTGATAACTTGGCATATAACTGGGCAGCCTGCAATTTTTTAAAACCAGCTCTGACTAGATTAATATGCTCCTCTTTGGACTCGGTGAAGATAAGGATGTCATCTAAATAAGCCAGGACCCCCTTAAATAAGTGCTCCCTTAGCACTTCATTGATTAGTTGTATAAATACTGCGGGGGCCCTTGTAGCCCGAACAGCAAAACTTTGAATTGGACAATTAAATGTGGTCTTCCATTTGTCCTCTTCCTTGATCCTAACACGGTGGTACATTTCTCTTAGTTCTAATTTGGTAAAAATCCTTTCTTTCAATAGGTGGGATAATATGTCCTTCATGAGGGGTAAGGGATACAGGTTACATTCACTAATTGCATTCAGGGTATGGTAATCCACGCACAAACGCAAAATGCCATCCTTCTTCTCCCTAAAGAGGACCGGGGCAGCCACTTTGGGTTTGGCAGGTTCAATAAATCCCCTTTCTAGATTTTTATTTATGAATCTTTCCATCTCCTCTGTCTCTTTAGGGCTCATGGAGTACAGTCTGGGCTTCAGAAGTTTTGCCCCGGGTTTGATTTCTATAGCACAGTCCATGGGCTATAGAAGGGAGGGAGCTCATTTGCCCATTCCTTGCTAAAAACCTCACCAAGGTCCTGGTATTCTTCCAGTATTTCTGGTAACCCCTTCTCTTCTCCCACTGATGCTTTCTCCACTCCTAGGGTTGATGGTGGCCTTTGGGGTTTTAAGTTCGCACGATCCCCCTCTGGGAAATTGAGTTCTGCTATCCTCCAATTCACCCAGGGGTTCCATTTCTTCAGCCATTCCAGCCATTTCCATTTCTTCAACCATTCCAGCCATTTCTTCAACCATTCCAGATCATTGGGCATTCCATGCCTGGGGTCACTAGAAACATTATATTTTCCTCATGGGACAGGCGGACTGGTAAAGTGGCTAGGGTAGCTGGTACCCCCCCCCCCCGCTACGGACCCATCTAACTGGCCAGATGAGATTGGTTGTTTTAGTCTCCTCACCACTAGTGTCGGGCTAATGAGGCAACAGGTGCAGCCAGAGTCTATTAAGGCTTTCACTTTGACAGCGGTCTAGGCCGGAGTTCCCGCCCCTTGCTTGGCAGGGGTTGGGGACTCTACAGCCTCTATCGCCCTCATGGCGGGTTCTTTTGGTTTGGCTGGGGACTTCCCTGATCTCCTGGGTCTGGTTTGCATTGAAGAGCTGGATGCATCATAGCAAAACTGTGCCCATCCCATTGCTGGCAATGGCAAAAAAAGTCACGATACGTCGTAACATGTCATGTGACATTGCGAGTTTGACCCCCCTGCTTTATACCATTTAGACTGCCAATACTAAGCCCTTGGCTCTTTATAGAATAGCATCTCTCCTCTCTGCCACTCATCCACAAATGGAGATACATTTGTTTTTTCTTGTCTAAGTGTAAAATCTTACTTTTTTCTCAATTGAATTTCATTTTGTTAGACAGGACCCAGGGTTCAAGTCTATCAAAATCCATCTGGATCTTGAGCCTATCTTCTGGGGGTGTTAGCTATTCCTGTCAGATTGGTGTCACTGCAAATTTGATGAGTTCCTTTTCTATTCCCTCATGTAAATCATTTATGAAGATATTGAACAATACAAGGCCTCAATTAACTCCGCTGTGATTGTGTTCTTGACATAAATAACCACTCCATTTTTCTTATTCATTGCAGAAGCAATAAATTGTGTGCCCAGTCTTGAATTTAATAAATACTTTTGGTCCATAACTCTAATATGTGTTTCTTGTAAGCAAATAACATCAGTCTTAAATTGTTTTAAATATTGAAAAATTTTCTTTCTCTTCTGTGTTGAATTTAAACCATTGACATTCCAAGTTAGAAGCTTAGTCGCCATCTTTAGCGACCCGAAGCTTTTGGAGCACGTCTTCCAGGATCCCCTTAACATTCTTAGGCCGCGCCCTTCCCACAGCTTCGCTATAGGTACGCTTTGGAGGTTCCACAACTTTCTGCTGGTCCTGTTCTTGCTCACGTCTCATTAGTCTCAAAGCAGCACGCGTAATCCTCTGGTCTCTTGCTTCTTCCGATACTGCTGAAATTTGATCCACTCCTGTAGCTTTCTCATCTGTCTGTGTTGTTCCTTCAGCACCTTGAGGCTTTCCCTCACCATTCTTCTTTCTAGATTCCAAAAGTGGTATGGGGTTGCTTTTAAAAAACAAAGTTTTGTCCACAATTGTTTTTACTGGGCATTATTACTGATACTACAGTTGTGGACATTAAGCTGATGTTGAACTTAATTACGGCAGCAAGATTTTTAATAGGGCAATACTGGAAGAAGGAAGAACTGCCGACTATAGAGGAATGGACTTTAAAAGTTTCTAACCTGGCGGAAATGGCAAAGATTTCAGCGTATCTGAAAGACCATTCGCAACAACGATATATTGTGGAGTGGAAAAAATGGATTGATTACATCCAGAATAAATATGGGACTAAAAAGTTTCATTTAGCATTTGAATAAGTATTGATGGGATATTTATACTGCTTGTAGTTATTTTATAAGAGCTAAAGTGCGGTAGATCTAATAGTTTATTGTTATTAGCATATGGTAGTTTATGTTTGTTTTTTACTTTTATACCTTGTATTTAGCTCTGGGAAGTCAGGGAGGGGGAAGGGGAGGGGGGGAGGGGGGGTTGGGAAGGGAGGGAGGGAGTGGGAAGGGGTTGTTTTGTTTAAGATAAAATGTATTGAAAAACTTTTCAATAAAAAAAAAAGAATATAAGGCCTAAAACAGAACCTTGGGGTACTCCACTCCTTGCTTTCCTCCACAGTTGCAGGAATTGAGTATGTAGTTCTATTAAGAACGGTTTGTCAGCCAGTTACAAATTCATCTCTTGGTGTTACTTTCTATCCCACATTTTTCTATTTCACGAAGAAGTAGATTGTGGTCTACTTTATCAAATGCCTTACTAAAATCCAAGTATACTATGTCTACAGCATTTCTCTCATTCATTAATTTATTCACTTTGTTAAATAATGCAATAAGATTTGTTTGGCAGGGTTTGTTTATAACAAACCCATATTGGCTTTTGGTTATAAATTTGCTTGCTTCACAGATCTGTACAATTTGAAGTTGTGATGTCCCCTCTGCGGTCACGTGATCACATTTTGGCAACTGGCCTGCATTTACAGCCCTTTGTATTGTCCTGGAATCACATGACCACAATTTCCAACATTATTATTTTTTTGCCAGAAACCAGCATTTATTTCCAGTTTCTGGAAAAAATTGTCAGGAGTGTAAATCAAAAACTCTGTATCTTTGTTTATCAGAGGTGGATGAACCGTGGTTCATCTGAAACATGGTACAAAACAAGTAAGATAAAGAAAACCCGAAACATATTTACTATAACAACACTTTAATAAAAAAACTCTTAACTAACTACATGTTCTGGCTTACCAAACAGCACAAAGAGAAGGAAGGAAAAAACAATTGTTTTTTCTTTTATGCACACGCAGTAGTAGAGACAGAGATTAAACCAGAGACATAGTTGGATATGTGACAAACACCATAGTTACAATAATAAGATAACAACATAGCTGGCAAAGAGCAAACTGCAACGTGCTTAGCTGACAAACGCAAAAATGCAGTGACAACCCCTTCTTTGTCAGTAAAGCAGAACTTAGGTAAGGCACATTTTCTTACGCAGATACTCATGCTGAGCTGTAGGATGTGGCTTATTAAGCATATCAGCGATCTGATCATGTGTAGACAGATACTGCAATTTCACAAAGCCATGTTTAACTACTTGTTTTATATTTTTATAACGAATGTCAATGTGTCTACACCTAGAACCTATAAATTGTGTTTCAGATATATAAACCACAGATTCATTGTCTTCCATCACAGTAATTGGTTGAATCGGATGTGTCCAGATATCTGTGATTAAAGCATCAAACCATGTTAAAGAATTACATGCATCTGAAAGACAAGCATATTCAGCTTCAGTAGATGAACAGGAAATAAAATTCTGTTTACGTACATGCCAGTAAATAGGACATCCATTTAAAAACATCATATAACCTGAAGTACTTTTACGTGATTTCCTATCACTCACCCAATCAGAATCTGCATAATAACATAACTCTACATAATCAGTATGTGTGGGTTCTAATAATAAATTTATGTTTTTAGTGTGTTTTAGGTATCTCAATAATCTCTTAACTCATGTCCAATGAAACTTTTGCCTTGCCTACATGTCGTGATAAGAGATTAACACTAAGTGCAATGTCAGATCTAGTCCAACTACTAATATACAACAGCAACCCAATTACTGAGTGATAAAGTGTTTGATCTTCGAACTCAGGACTTGGTTCATATGCCAAGTTGTGAAAATCAGTTTGCATGGGTATACTCACTGTCTTAGCATCCTTCATGTTACAGTGATGCAAAAGTTGTTTAATTTTATCTTCTTGTGAGAGACTAAACCCCTTCTGCGTTTTGACAACCTGAACACCCAAATAAGTATTAATATATCCTAAAGACTTCAATGTGAAATACTTTTGTAAAGCTTTAGCAAAGTTCTCACTCATCTGCTTATTTGGACCAATATAAACAATATCATCAACATAAACAAGAACTATCTCATACCTATTGTCAGATCTTTTAGTAAACACGCATTCATCAGATTCGGACTTAATAAAGCCCATTAAATTTAGTTTGTCAGAAAGACATAAGTACCACATTAAACCAGACTGTTTCAGACCATAAAGACTTTTGTGTAGAAACCACGTATCTCCTTCTTGCTGTCGGAATCCTGGAGGACCTTTCACGTAGATTTCTTCATCTAGGTCAGCATGTAGATAAGCTGTTTCAACATTGAACTGGAAAACTTCTAAATCAAGAATAGTTGCAGTGATTAAGGCAATTTTCACACTTTCATTCTGAACTGTCGGTGAATAAGTATTTGTATAATCTTCAGGATAACGTTGAGTGAAACCCTGAGCTACAAGTCTGGCTTTATACAACAACTCACCTTTCGGCTTCTTTTTAATTCTGTAAATCCACCGAGTGCCAATAACTTTCTTGTTTGCTGGAGGGCGTAAACACCTGAAGTTTCTTTAGACTGTCCATTTCAGCCTGCATTGCCTCATACCATTTATCTTGCTCTGGTTCACAAAGATGTTTGATTTGTATGAACTTATCAGGAGGAAGAGTAAAATTACAAATCAAAGGTAAAGGTGCTTTTGTTACTTGCCATGAATACCGTTTTGGAGGGATCCCCTTTGTGGTCCTCTTGGAACATCTTGGAACAACCGTCCATTCTTCTTCCATTTCGTCCTCGTCTTCATCATCGTCGCTAGCATTAGCATCGGCGGCTTGCGAAGAGGGAACAGTAGGTTGATAAGAACTCGTGGAAGGAACATTCACCTGTGAATCTTGATCATCAGGCTGCGTGGTACCAACAGCATCATCTCTAGGAAAATAAACTCCAGGATCGTTAGAATGAATCCTGGACCAGTCAGCATCTTCCTCAAAAGTAATAGATTGGGAAATCACTATTACATGAGTGGAGTCAATATATTTGCTCCATTTTGAATTATCATCAATACCCATAAATCTCATCCTTTTCGCTGCAGGACCTTTTTTCTTTGAGCTAAAGGAATGTTCACCATAGCGTATGGACCAAAAATATGAAGATGCGAGAGATCAGGCTTGTATCCATATAACATGAAGTAAGGGGTCTGATTTATTATACTACTCCAAGTACGGTTGATATTATTTATTTATTTGATTTATATACTGCCCTTCTCTCGAAGGACTCAGGGCGGTGTACAGGGCAATAAAAATAAGAATACAGAATATAAGATTTAAAATTAAATGATTGTGCCCGATGCAGTAAATTAGTTAAAAACGGTGTTAAAACCCCAAACCCATCAGACCAGGCCGGCTTGTTCGAATAGATAAATTTTTAGATCACGCCGGAAGGAGCGAAGGTCAGGGGCCATCCGGAGTTCAGCCGGTAAGCGGTTCCAAAGGACTGGTGCACCCACCGAGAATGCCTTCCCCCTGGGGGTCACCAGCCAACATTCTCTGACCGGTGGTACCCTGAGGAGGCCCTCTCTGTGGGAGCACACTGGATGGAGGGAAGTTGACGCCGGCAGCAGGTGCTCCCGTAGGTAATCCGGACCCATGCCATGTAGGGCTTTATATGTCATCACCAGCACCTTGAATCTCACCCAGAAGGCAACTGGAAGCTAATGCAGCTCACGGAGCAGAGGTGTAACATGGGAGTATCGGGAGACCCCCAACAGAACTCACGCGGCTGCACTCTGTACCAGCTGAAGCTTCTGAGTGGTCCTCAAGGGCAGCCCCATGTAGAGAGCATTGCAGTAGTCTAAACGAGAGGTCACAAGTGCATGAGTGACTGTACGCAAGGCATCCAGGTCCAGATAGGGTTGCAACTGGCGCACCAGACGAACCTGGGCAAAGGCCCCTCTAGTCACAGCTCCTATATGATCTTCTAAGGAGAGCTGTGAATCTAAGAGGACACCCAAGTTGTGAGCCTTATCTATGGGGGGTAATAACTCACTCCCCATAGTAAGAGATGGAATAATCTGAATTTCCTGAGATACCGGCACGTACAACCACTCAGTCTTGTCAGGGTTGAGCTGAAGCCTGTTCCTCCCCATCCAGACCCGGACCGCTTCCAGGCAATGGGACATCACGTCGAGGGCATCACTGGGGTGGTTTGGGGTCGAGATGAAAAGCTGGGTATCATCAGCATACTGATGATACCCCACTCCAAAACCACGGATGATCTCACCTAGCGGCTTCATATAGATGTTGAACAGGAGAGGTGAGAGGACTGACCCCTGAGGAACTCCATAAACGAGAGGCCTTGGGGTCGATCTCTGCCCACCCACCAACACCGACTGCGAACGTTCCAGAAGGTAGGAGGAGAACCACTGAAAAACAGTGCCTCTCACTCCCAACCTCCTGAGACGCCGCAGTAAGATACCATAGTCGATGGTATCAAAAGCCACTGAGAGGTCTAATAGGACTAGGACAGAGGAACAACCCCTGTCCCGAGCTCGCCAGAGATCATTCATCAGAGCGACCAATGCCATCTCTGTGCTGTGTCCGGGCCTGAAACCCGATTGGTACGGGTCCAGATAATCAGCATCCTCCAGGAACAAAGGGAGCTGATGCGCCACCACGCTCTCAACAACCTTCGCAAGGAAGCGAAGGTTGGAGACCAGACGAAAGTTGTTTAATATAGCTGGGTCCAGGACATATGATTGGCATATTTAATAGCCTCACCCCAGTATGGGAGACTGAGGTTGGCATCTTCAAGGAGGCAACGCATCATTGTTTGCAGAACCCCATTTCTGCGTTCTGCCACTCCATTTTCAGCCAGAGTGTAAGGAGCTGAGGTCTGATGTAGTATGCCATTCTTACGTATCCAGTCCTGAAAACGCTGAGACATAAATTCAGCACCGCGATCACTCTGAATTCTAGCTATCCTAACATCGTGTTGGGTATAGACGAGCGACAAAGTCTTTAAAGATCTGAAAGGTCTCAGATTTTTCTTTCATAGGAAATACATATCCATATCTAGAATAATTATCAACAATTGTCAAAAAATATTTTTTACGACCAATTGTTGGCACAAAAGGACCCACTATGTCAGTGTGTACAAAATCAAAAATGCATGTTGACAGGCGTGTAGCGCGCTTTGGAATAGCTGCTGCTTTGGATTTGGATTTTTTGCAGACAGCACAATCCAAAAACACCTTACACCCCTTTAGATCTAAACCTCTTACAAATTCTGGTATCTTCTTAAGAACACAGAAACTGGCATGACCCAATCGTCTATGCCACTTATGGATACATCTGTAATGCAAAGGTTTACCTATTAGTGAATTCTCAACATTAACATTTTTATTAAAAACCTCAGGCTTGCTGTGAGCAATCTGTGTCTTATTTTGTTTTTTTGTTGGTTTTAGGAGCTTTTGGAGTAGCAACAGAATCTCTCTCTGGGACATCTCTCACTGTGTCTGTTGTCTCTTTTGGATCTTGTATATTTGCCTGCTCTTGCGGCTTAAACTTTGGCTTTATGTAATAAACACCACCAATCAACACCACCAATCAGCAATAATATCTCTGTCTTTAACTAAATAGCTTGCTTTTTCAAGATGGTGGATCTGAAATTTTAATACTCTAGACAAGTGGCTCTGACTAAGCAAATTACTATTTGCTGATGGTACATAATAAACATCAGGAATAAATGCATCAAGCTCTTCAATATAAACAGTTCCTTTTCCCATAACCTGAGGAGGAAGATTTGAAAGACAGTAAAGTTCACGGAGTTCAGGTTCAGGCTCGTGCATTTCTGTATAAAGCTCCTTTCTATAAGTAACATGTAATGCTGCTCCACTGTCTAAAGTCCAAAGTAGTCATCTGTCGTACTCTGGTTGAGATTGTGGATCGTTGGTTAAAGCTAATGTGGCAAGTGGAGTTTGCGGATCACACCTGGGACCACGACAATCTTGTTGTCTGCCTCTACCTATGCCCCCTCTGGACTCTGGTCCTCTAGGCTGGTACGTGGGGGGTGCTGGAAATCATTTGGGACAATTCCGGGTAACATGTCCCACATGATTGCAGATGTAACATTGTGGCATCCTTGGAACGTAGGCTCTGCCATAGGCTCTTTCACGAAAAGGATGTCTTGCTGGAGCTCTTGATGCAGGTGGTCCTCTTAAATGTGGCGCGGCTTGCATAAGTGCCACTTCTTCGGTTAAAATTCTGCATACATGATCCACTGTGTGTTGAATAATGGGTACTTGATTAATTTTTGTAATAGCATCTTTCCATTCATAATTCAATGAGTTAATAATAATGCTGATCATTTGAAAATCATCAATAGGATAGCCTTTTTCACCCAGTTCTTTTCTTATTCCTTTCATTTTAGTTAAATGTTCTCCAATATGTTCACCAGGTTTTAATCTCGAACCATGGAACTCAAGACAAAAGTACACATGTAGACTCAATTGAAGTAGGTCGATAGCATGCTTCTAATTAATTCCAAATTTGTTGGGCAGTTGTATCTTGTGAAAAAGTGAGCTGTAATTCAGTGTCCATTGACATCAATTATGTTGTGCATGCTCTAGTATTTAAGTCCCATATGTCAGGAGTCCATGGCTGGTCAGGAGGATTAAAAACCATGCAGTGGGTACCTTTTCTGCGGAGCAAAAGTCCAACTTCACTGACCCATGCCTTATGGTTTTGTCCTGACCACTTCAATTTTGAATCACCAACCAATGGTACAATAGAAGATGCCTGTTGAGAAACATGCATTTGAGGTACTGGCTGTGCAGGTTGCACAATTTGAACTTGACTTGCGGGAGGCGCCAGTGGCGCCTGTGCCAGGACTTCTGGCAGTTGAACTGGAGTTGTCGCAGGTACCGGCGCTGGCTGTAGCTGTACCTGAGCTGCAATTCCACCCTGGCCAGCAGGAGGTGCTTGCGCTTGATCTGAAACATTACATCGGCCTTCAGATGGCACTGGTCTTTGTATTTGAGAGCCCAGTGGTAGCTGCACTTGGGCTGAACACCGCTGTGCTCCATCTGGAACAGGAACTCGGGACAGTAGCAACATTAATAGGAACTCCAGCACCATCAGGGGCCAAAGCCCCTGATGAACGGACCAGCCCCTGTACAGGTACAACATTTCGAGGAGGTGTTGCAGCTTGGAGCAATGATTGATTAATATACATCTGTGAAAAAATGTGCTGCAATCCTGTAGTACATATAGTAATTCATTTCTATCTTGTAGAACAGATTCACCAGCAGATGGTGTTATAACATTAGATTCAGGCATCACTGTAGCCTTGACGATGTTGTGTATCATTTGATCCTGCACAGCATCATGGGACTGCGATGTAGATGCTTTCTGTTCCAATTCATCTGACACAACACCCACTTGTGGGAGTGACTTTGGCTTGGAAAAAGAAGGCAATATGGTGGATTCTGGGTTTTGAATCACTTTAGAATCCCTCTTATTCTGCTTAATCAATGATGCACATACTTTTGCCTGAAGCAGCCCCTGTTCAAATGCCTCTATCTGGTCAAAATAACTTTGCACAGCCTTCCCATGCAGGCTAAGAGGTGAATAATGAATTTCATCTTTTCCTAGTGAAACTTTAGGTCTAGCACCGAACCTCTCATAATCTGCATAGGCCTCTTGAGTATGAACTCTTTCCGGGACAACTGCTTGAGAGTTTGTAAAATCCAAAGATGGTGTAACTGACCTTAAATCATCGACAGGGGCTGCAGTTTCTTCTCCAACACACATTGCAGAAGCAAGTGGACTCTATAAACTTGAAGGGAGACACCTCTGTGAAGTGGGCTCATCATCTTCATCAGACTGATAACGAGCCTCCTTTCTGCCTTTCTTCCTGCTCTTTTTTCTTGGCATATTCCGGTAATTAATCACAGCGTTCCTCAGTCGCTGAACTAACTAACCGACCAATAGCCTATACACTTAATCAGCATCAAAAAATTATCTCTTGAATGTGAAAACAAACCATCCTCTGCTACCATGTCGGGAGTGTAAATCAAAAACTCCGTATCTTTGTTTATCAGAGGTCGATGAACCGTGGTTCATCCAAAACATGGTACAAAACAAGTAAGATAAAGAAAACCCGAAACATATTTACTATAACAACACTTTAATCAAAAATTCTTAACTAACTACATGTTCTGGCTTACCGAACAGCACAAAGAGAAGGAAGGGAAAAAACCCCAAACAATTGTTTTTTCTTTATAACAACACTTTAATCAAAAACTCTTAACTAACTACATGTTCTGGCTTACTGAACAGCACAAAGAGAAGGAAGGGAAAAAACACCAAACAATTGTTTTTTCTTTTATGTGCACGCAGTAGTAGAGACAGAGAGTAAACTAAAAACATAATTGGATATGTGACAAACACCATAGTTACAATAATAAGATAACAACACAGCTGGCAAAGAGCAAACTGCAATGTGCTTAACTGACAAACACAAAAATGCAGTGACAAAAATGCCCATTGAGAACAATGGATTTCTTTAATGCCTATGGTATTCCCTTAACAACACCACAAAAATGTCATAAAATTGGACATAGTCATATGGTCATATGGTGACCCACTTACTGACCAGCATGTCTTATAACTGTAATTCAGGGCTCAGTTACAATCCTAAATTGAGACAACCTGTATTGGGTAAAAAGAGATAAAAATAGAACACACTTAGTTGATCATACAAATATTAAAATATATCACCAAGCCTTGAGTGATTAATTTTCTTCTATTTCAAAGGGTTAATTAGAGAACCAATTCACAATCTAGTATCAGCCTTTATATAATTTTATTGCCAAGTTAAAAAACTAAGACTAATACATACGCAAAAGTTTTTCTACTGAAATGACAAAAGAATAATACAACTGTATTCTCTTAATTTTAGTTTTTATTCTTTCTGTAGTTCAACAACATGAAATAGTTTTTAGAATTAGCACAGTTTTTAATGTTTTCACTGAAAGATGAAACATTTCAATTTCTTAAGCTTTTAAGCTGTTGAAACTACAAAGTACATGATTCATCCCACAATTTTCATTACAAGAGATTGGAATCTGAGTTCCATCCTGACACATGTTTCCCTAGTATTGGGGTTCTTGGAGATGAGGAATTATTTTCTTTTTTATGATTTTAAAACTTTATTTAATTTTAAAAAATATAAAATACAGAAAAAGCAAGGCTCAAAAAGAATGGGAAGGGGATAACAAAAAATAAAGTAATTTCAAGCAAAAAAAAAATCTTATCTTGTGTGATGTTATTCTGGAGGACCCTACAGTATATTTTTGTATACAACTTCCCAGCTCTTACCTTCTCCCTAGCTGGGTCTAGGACAATTCGCAATGGCCAACTTGCTGTACCCAACTTGCAGTGGGACATCCCATGAGAGATAACACGATAAATGTTATCCGCCAGTGTTTCTTCTACATGATTTCCGTTTTTGTCAATGGAAATAATGTTGAAGAAACACTGGCGGAAAATATTTATCATGTTGAGTTATTCTACTTGGAATTGTCCTGCAGGAAGTTGTCCCATTGCAAGTTGGCCATGGCAAGATGGCTGTGGTGAATTGGCTGTCGTGAGTTGTCACCTTCTGTCTCCTGCTACCCCACTACAAGGGAATTACAGCTTACAGTTTGTCTCTACTGCTTATGGTGAGAGGAATGAAGGATAGATGTTTCCATCTCTTCTTCCTTCATGCTGCTTCTACCACTTTCTGATGACATACCATTTACACTGCCTTCACTATCAGACAGGGTTTTCCTTCCCTACATGGCCTCTGGATGTATTGTTCCCATTCCCACTCTAGTCATATCTACTTGCTATTCCAAAATAGCTGCCTGCCCCAAACAGCAGCCTGCTACTCCACACTACAATCACTCATTCACTCAGATCCAATCTCACTGCCCACCAAAACCAAAAATTAACTCTTGTTGGATATAACAATAGATCTTATTGGGCACCATATTATAAAAAAAAAGATGGACTTTATTTTGTTTTAAATGAACCATGTTGAGTAATGGAACAGAATGTGATGTCAGAGGGAATAAATAAGTAGCTTGGAAAGTGTACTTCTCTAAAAGGTAAAGGTTGCCCCGCACATGCATGCTAGTCGTTTCCAACTCTAGGGGCCAGTGCTCATCTCCGTTTCAAAGCCGAAGAGCCAGCGCTTGTCCGAGGACGTCTCCGTGGTCATGTGGCCGGCATGACTAGATGCCAAAGGCGCACGGAACGCTGTTACCTTCCCACCATAGTGGTCCCTATTTTTCTACTTGCATTTTTATGTGCTTTCGAACTGCTAGGTTGGCAGAAGCTGGGACGAGTAACAGGCGCTCACTCTGTTACGCGGCACTCGGGATTTGACCCGCCAAACTGCCGACCTTCCGATCGACAAGCTCAGCATCCTAACCCACTGAGCCACCTTCTCTATTTGTAGATAAATAGTTGGGTCCCTACTTTGCAAAGGGAGAGCAGTAGTGAAAGACAAGACCTATTTCTTTATGGGTTTCTTTCAAATATAATTGTAAAACAACAAAAAAATTCTAGGCTTTCCATTTTAGCACTTGTTTGGTTTGTTTCTCCTAGAAGATCAAATGACTATTTCCATTATGGAGATTCTGTTTATATGAGATTTTGATTTCTTAGTTGTCCCATAGCTACTGGACTTGGGTAAAAGAAAAATATTTTGCTTCCAGTGGCTGAGGCCTAACTAGTAAAGAATGTTTATATAGTATATGAGAAGAGTTGATTAATTAGTAATTGTAGAATTTGAGAGGAGGGTACTGTTGTAATTTCTAAAAAGAGAGGTATTTAATTTTGTATCAGAAGGACAACATGCCAGTGCATCTTCCAACGCTCTTGGCAATTTTGCTTAAAAAACGAATAGAAATTAACATTATCTGGGGAGCCACTTGCTGTTCCCCGTCTTGGGAGGACTGTTGCCTTTACTCCCAAGATAGGTGTTGGCATATATGTGTTTACATGAAAGGAAAAGGAATTTTTCATGTTAAGGCAATATTTCTATTACTTCCTTTGTTATTTGCTTTCTAGATACAGTTCCAGAGTATAAAGGCTAAGAGTACAGTAGGTTGCAATGCACTTACTGTACACTTTCCAGATTATATATCTGAGGATCTCTTGGTATGCATGATTGTCCTCCAAAAGTTTTTAATAATGAGAGGCTGAGCCAGCTGTCGAACAGAATGGCTGTGTTGAGACGCCACTCCGAATAAGCGTGCCGATCTCACAGCTTTTTCTCTGTTCCTGGTGGGTTTTTTAAAAGTCCCAGATCTCTTGGAGGGAGATTAGAAGCAGAGGCACCCAGCTGAGCAGCTCAGGATGGCGGTTCGAGCTGCAGAAAGCAGGAAAGCCTAGGAGAGAGCCAGGTAAAGGAGACGGCCCATTATGGTGGCCGTGAAGAAATGACAGCTGTCAAAAATAGCGGTGAGCCAGTGGGACACCGATTCAACTAACCTCGCAGAGGAAACACTCAGCGAACTCTTGTAAGTGTTCCGGATGGTGAAATCTTTCCGGAGAATTTCACAGAAGGAAAGTTAAGAGGAGAGGCCCCAGAGCAAAAGGGGAATTCACCTCCCCTGTCAGATCATGGTGAAAAGGAGACAGGGAGAAAAAGAGGAAGAAGGCAGATGACCAAAGCCTCATCAGCAGAATTAAGCCCAGCAGGGTAAAGATCTATAGAGGAGATGATGCCTCGGGAGAGAGCGAGCTCACTTAAAGACATACAAGCAATATTACAATCCATGCAAGAGGTTATGTTGAGAAATCATGAGGATTTAAAAAGAGAAATAAGTGAAATAAGAAATGATACTGGAGAACTTAAAGAGAGGATGGGAGCAATGGACGGAAAATTTGAATGTTTCCAACAGCAAATATTGAAAAATGAACAGAAATTATTAGAAATGGAGGATAGAATGAATAAGGAGGAAAGAAGAGTAGATGAAATGAATGAAAAACTTTTGCAAGCAAATAAAGAGTTAGAAAAAACCATTATACTGCTTGAAACTGAGAAAGCAGACCACTATTTACGTTTCCAAAACGTGAAGGAAGAGAAGTGGGAGGACCTCCCAGAAATGATGATGGACTTGCTAGCATGGGCCTTAGGGACAGGGAAAGATGAGATGGCAAATGAGATTGATGATATATATATAGAATTCACACAAATTACGCGAGAAGAAATAACTTACCCAAGGAGGTACATATCAGATTTGTGAAGAAGTCAATTAGGGATGAGATTTTGCACAGAACAAGGGACGACCCAATAGAATATAGAGGTAAACAACTAATTGTCCTCAAACAAGTCCCTAGGAGGGTTAGAGATCTGAGAAGGCCCTACCAACATATTACATCAAAATTAATAAGACAAAATATTAATATTAGGTGGCTGATGTCGGAAGGGATTGTGGTGACCTGGCAAGAAAAAAGATATAGGTTAGATTTGATTGATAAAGCAGAAGATTTTTTCCAGCAGCATCTAGGCAATGAAGATGAACTAGAAGAAAGAGAGTTAAGAGAAGGGAACAATGCAGAGAGATATAATAGAAAGACATGGGAATCACAAGACAAACAACAGGAAACAGAGAGAAGAGAAAAAATGAGAATGCACCATGACAACAATGATGAGAGTAGTTAAGGAACATAGACCGACAAGGGCAACAAGATCAAAACAGAGGCAGTAATATAGAAATATTAACAGTATAATCATTAAATGTGAATGGACTAAACTCCCCAGCTAAGAGAAATATAATTTTGAATAAGCTCAGTAAGAAAAATTTAGATATAACAATTCTACAAGAAACACATATAAAGACTCAAGATCAGGATCTATTAAACTACCCTAAGTTAGGAATTAAATTTGTATCACTTTCACAGCAGAAGAAAGGAGGAATTGTGATATACGTTAAAGAAAGAATCCCAGTAAGACAATTTATTGAGATGAGGAAGGTAGAATATTGATTATTGAAATTTCCTTGAATAAAAAAAAGGTCACCCTGGTAGGAATTTATGCCCCCAATGAAAAACAAAGACAATTTTATAAGAAATTGCATAAGGTTATTGCTGATATGGAATATGAGAACATTTGTATAATTGGCGATTTTAATGCAATTATAGACAGAATTAGATTATAAGAGTGAGGAAGTTAGGAAACCAACCAGGAGAATATTACCCTGTACTTTTTTTTTAAATGGTGGAGGAATTAAATATTCAAGATAGTTGGAGGGAGAGAAATTTGAATGAAAAGCAATTTACATACTATTCAGGGTGGCATCAATCATGGTCTAGAATTGATATGGTCTGGACAACAAAAGAACTAAATTCAGATATTGATGATATAATAATAGATATGAATACTTGGGCAGATCATAATCCCATTGTAATTAAATGGAAAGAACAGAAGACGACAACAAGGAGGTGGTCTCTTAAAAAAGCAATCCTAAACCAAACAGAATTTAAGCATAAGATGGAGGAACAAATGCGGACATTCTTCCAGATAAATAAAGAGGGGACTAGCACTCAAAATTTATGGGATATGGCCAAAGCAGTTATGAGGGGAACTGCAATTGCGTATATGGCCAATGAATATAAAAAAAGGCAATATCAAAAAAGTTTAGAGGATGAACATAAAAAATTAGAATCAGAACTACAACAAAACCCACAATGTAGAGATTTAAAACAACAATTGGATTTAAATAAGCATAAATTGAATATTACAGAAAAGGGAGAAATAGCACAAAAAATAAAAAGCATTAGACAAAAAAAATTTCAGCAAGCAAATAAACCTGGGAGATGGCTGGCCTATAAATTGAAAAAGCAAAAAGATAATAGATGGATTAGTAAATTACGTAATCAAGCAGGGGAGATAGTACATCAAAATAATGGAGAAAAATGGGTGACGTATGAATTCTATAAAAAATCCTTATAAAGAGGAGGAAATGATCACTGAGGAAAGAATATCACAATATCTTATGAAAGCAGACCTACTGAAGGTTTCAGAAGAATTTCAAAATATATTAAATAAAGATGTAACAGTCCAGGAAATTATGGAAGCTATTAAAAAACAAAAAGTAATAAAACACCTGGCGCTGATGGATTACCATCTGAAATATATAAAAACTTCCAAGAACTTTTGGTCCCAACCCTATTGGATTTATTTAATGAGGTACTAAACACAGCAAAAATTCCAATCTCATGGAAAGAAGCAATTATCTCACTAATCCCTAAAGAAAACTCTGATTTGACCTGTATTAAAAATTATAGACCCATTTCTTTACTGAAGACAGATTACAAGATTTTCAGGACTATAATGGCAGAAAGATTTAAAAAATATTTAGCTGAATTTATCCATACTGACCAAAACGGCTTCTTGACTAAAAGACAAATTTAACATAATGTCAGGATCATACTAGACATCTTAGAATACTATGAATTTCATAGCAAAAAAACAAGTGGCATTAATTTTTGTTGATGCTCAGAAAGCGTTTGATAATGTCAAATGGAATTTTATGTTGACTCAATTCAAACAGATGGAATTTGGAGAAAAATTTATAAATATGTTTAAAGCAATCTATTCCAAGCAAGAGGCAAAAGTAATCATAAACAAAGAATTAACAAATAGCATTCAAATACAAAAAGGTACGAGACAAGGCTGTCCACTATCTCCTTTATTATTCATTCTTTCTTTAGAAGCACTCACAAGAATAATCCGAAAAGATAAGATGATTAAAGGATTAGAAATGACAAAAGAGATATTTAAATTACAAGCTTATGTGGATGATTTAGTTTTTATTCTGGAAGAATAAAAGAATAATAATAATAATAATAAAAGAATCTGGAACAAGATTATTACAGGTGCTGGAAAATTATGGAGATGTTGCGGGATTAAAAATCAACAAAGAAAAAACTAAAATGCTAGTTAAAAATATGTCCAACTTACAAGAAACTGAGCTAGTAGTAAAAGTTAATATCCAGACATCTAAAAGAATAAAGTACTTGGGGATCCAACTATCAGCAAGATGTACTACACTTAAAAGAGAAAATTATGATAAGTTAATGGACCAAATCATAGTAGACCTAGATAGATGGAAAAACTTGCAGCTCTCTTTTATGGGAAGAATAGCGATAATCAGATTACTCTTTTTATTCCAATGTGTACCAATTAAATTAGGTAAGGATTTTTTTGAAAATTTAAATTTGAATTTGAATTTATCTGGCAAGGTAGAAAACCAAGAATCAAGTTAAAATTATTACAGGATGCAAAGGAAAGAGGAGGGCTTGGCCTCCCAGATTGGGAAAAATATTATCAAGCAGCAATAGCGGTATGGATAAAGGATTGGATACATTTAAGGAACAGAAGACTACTAGCATTAGAAGGTCATGACATGTAAACTGGGTGGCATGCTATAATGTGGGAGGGAAAATATAGGGCTCATCAGTACTTTCAGAATCATCATTTAACTATATAGAAATTCCCAATTGGCTATCTATATTAGATTTTTATGCAGCCCAAATTTATAAATCTAGGAAGTGTAATTACATATAAAGATCTCTTAGATGAAAATGGAGACCTGAAAACAAGAAAAAGATTATCAGAAGATGGTGTAGAGTTGGAATGGTGGGCATACTTACAAATACAGTCACTATACAGAAAAGATAAAAAAGAACCAGGGATAAAATTAGAGCATACACAATTAGATAAAATTCTTCTAGGAACAGAAGATCTAATGATGAAAAAGATATATCAATATTTATTAGAACATGATTTGTTAGAAGAACAGGTAAAAGAAACAATGTTAACCTGGAGTAAAAAGTTTGAATATAATATTGACTTAGATAATTGGCAATTACTATGGGATAGAAATAGGAGGTTAACGCTAGCCACCTCCTATAAAGAGACTTTGTACAAGATGTTTTATAGAAGGCATCTTCCCCCTACAAAGTTAGCAAAAATAGATAAAAAAATCTCACCAATGTGCTGGAAATGCAGAAGGCTTCCAGGGACTTACTGTCATATGTGGTGGGAATGTTCAGAAGTGCAAAATTTTTGGCAGCGGATAAAAAATTGGTTGGAAGAAATATTACGACAAAAAATTGATTTAAAACCAGAAATCTTTTTATTAGGGATTGTTAACGATAATCTCAGTAAAGCATCTCTCTACTTAGCACATATCTTAACTGCAGCAAGACTGGCATATGCCCAAAAATGGAAAAGAAAGGAAACACCTACTGAAGAAGAAATAATAGATAAAATTTTATCCTGCGCTGAAATGGACAGGTTAGATCAAAAATAAGAATGAAATGGAGTATAATGAAATTTGGCAAAATTTGTACAATTGGTTAGAGTTAAGGAGGATCGCTGAGATGAACATTGTTTGATTGGTTGATAATGTGAGGATTTCTTATTAGCATCTATATAATGGACATAACTGAAAGATGTAAATATAACGCTGAGGACTGAATGACAGTTTACTAAAAAAACCTGACAGATGTTATATGTACAGTTTGTTATACTCGGTCCTGTTATAGACTGTATTTTAGGTTTTTATTTCTTTCTGTAACACAAGATAAAACTAATAGTAGTGTTGTAGCTAGGGAAGTTAAATCATGTCCACTTTTGTTTTTAAATGTATATTTAATAAAATTTTGTAAAAAAACAAAAAAACCAAAAGTTTTTATTAATGACCAGGAATCTTACAGGAACTTGTCCTACAACTACTGTAGTCCCTGGATTGTTGTTTTTTGTAGCATGGAAATCAGGAGAGGGAGAAGGCAGTAGATCTTATTTGCAGTAGATTTTCTTTGACGGGGAGGATAGTCAGGAATTATAAAGGTTAACCTTTAGACCACTTGTTATAACCAAAGATCCCATCAGTTAAAAGAGCTGGGGGTTTTCTTCCCCAAACATTAATTATGCAAGTGGGAATGCTTAGCAGCTCTCAAATCTCTGCAGAAAAAAACTTGGAATCTTTGTATTTTTGTGGTGACACATAAAAGTTTGGATGAGTACAGTATATTTAATTTTCTTTATTTAGTGTAGTTTCTTTTATTTATTTATTTTGTTATTTATTTACTTTATTTAAATAGCTTAGTACCAAGATCTGTTATTAGTTTACAATAAAAACAGATGTAAAACTGAATGATAAAAATAGTCAAATAGCATTTGAAACAAGTAGAACTAATATTAAAATGAACAGTTGAGAATCAGAACAAGAGAGATGCTTTAATGGCCATTTACAAAAACTGATAAAAATGAAGAGACTGCATTCCAAAAGGATTGGGTGAGCAATAGAACTGAGTCCTGACTCATTGCCACATGAGCTTGCCATAACTGAACAAACTGAGCTCCTAGTAATTGTGGATGTTCATATGGAAAAAGGAAAGAGTCTGAAACTAAGATTTTAAAGGTAATGATCAGCACTGGGTATTACACTCAGAAACAAATTGCTGGTTTATCTGGATTAGACAGTGGCCCCCAACCTTTTGAGCATCCATTTATATTCCATTCCTAACCCCCTATCTCTGCAAACCTAAATCTCACCCCCTTACTGGATTCAGCCATTCCCAAGGAGGGGAAGAGAAGATGTTAATTGGCCATCCCTATCCAAGGTTGTTTATTCAGCCTGCCTGGGGGCCATCATCAAAGAACAGGGAAAGAACCTTTGAACTGAGAAGAACAAAGAAAGAGGGGGGATTCTGGTTTGTATCTCCGACTGGAATTTGAAGGGGAGAAAGCAAACGTTGTAAATGCATGGGATTGGGATGGGTCCTGACAGGTTCCTTAGAAAGAGGTTTTTCTGCAGACCAGAGGGGCTGTGGTTTTGTGCGCTGCCTGTATCTCATAGATGGGGGTGTCTTGCATGCCACAGACCATTGTGTTGAGGATCCCTGCCTTAAGTACACAGAAATATTTGTACTTTTCCATTGTTGCTGAATTTGTATCTAGCAAAGTTTCCAAGTCACCTGCACATAGAGCACTAAAGTTATGCATGGAAATTAGAGCATATGCACCACAGTTGTAAGATTATTGCCCAGAAAGAGATACATGTCATTGAAGCTGATAGAAAGTACTCCTGTCCATTGCCTTAATCTGATCCACTAGGGAGAGAATCAGATCCGGAAGCATCAAACTGCCTAATCTCATTTAAAATAGGCAGATCTATCATTTATGTGGAATTCTAGCTTCATACAATGACCACCTTTGCAGTTTCAATTTATTAGCCCTTATCCAACCAGCAAGCACTACACACAATGAACCACATCCCATTTCTGATACACTGATAAAGGGTTTGTTGTTGTTAGCTGCAAAGTCATGTCTGACCCATCGCGACCCTATGGACAATATTCCTCTAGGCCTTCCTGTCCTCTACCATCTTCTGGAGTCCATTTAAGCTCACGCCTACTGCTTCAGTGACTCCATTCAGCCACCTATTCTCTGTCGTCCCCTTCTTCTATTGCCCTCAATCTTTCCCAGCATTAGGCTCTTCTCCAGTGAGTCCTTCCTTCTCATTAGGTGGCCAAAGTATTTGAGTTTTAGCTTCAGGATCTGGCCTTCTAAAGAGCAGTAAGGGTTGATTTCCTCTAGGACTGACCGGTTTGATCGCCTTGCAGTCCAAGGGACTCGCAGGAGTCTTCTCCAGCACCATAGTTCAAAGGCCTCAATTCTTTGACGCTCAGCCTTTTTTATGGTCCAGCTTTCACTGCCATACATTGCAACTGGGAAGACCATAGCCTTGACTATATGCACTTTTGTTGACAGGGAGATGTCTCTGCTTTTTAGTGTGCTGTCTAGATTTGCCATGTCTTTCCTCCCCAGGAGCAAGTGTCTTTTAATTTCTTGGCTACAGTCCCCATCTGCAGTGATCTTGGAGCCCAGGAAAATAAAATCTGTCTTCCCCATCTATTTGCCAGGAATTGAGAGGGCCGGATGCCATGATCTTGGTTTTCTTAATGTTAAGTTTCAACCCAACTTTTGCACTCTCCTTCTTCACTCGCAACAAGAGGCTCTTTAGTTCTTCTTCACTTTCTGCCATTAGAGTGGTATCATCTGCATATCTTAGGTTGTTGATATTTCTTTCAGCAATCTTAATTCCAACTTTTGATTCATCTAGCTCTGCCTTTGTCATGATGTGCTCTGCATATAAGTTAACAATGAAGATGAAGTAGAAGACCAAGATGGAGGGGATATAAGAAGAAGGGATGCAAGACAGATGGCTATGGAAGAGAAGGTACTAGGAACAGAGGATAGAGGAAATAAATCTGGAGAGACTACAGAGAAATATGAAGGCAGAGACAAAGAAACAAAAGAGATCCGCACAATGATAAGCACAAGACCCAGATATAAGTAAAATAAAGGGAGAAGAATGTAGGATTTTGTCACTGAATATTAATGGTCTAAATTCGCCAATGAAAAGATGGAAAATCTTCAATAAACTTATTCGTCAAAAATTAGATATAATAGCAATTCAGGAAGTGCATATAAAAGAACAAGAAAAATACCTGTTAGACCAGCCAAAATTAGGAAATATATTTGTGTCATTAGATCAACAAAAAAGAGGGGGATGGTATTATACGTGAATGAGAAACTGGTAGCTAAACAAATTTATAAAGATAAAGTAGAATATTGATAGTAGAGGTAGAAATAAACCATAGGAAAATAGTGATAGTAGAAATATACGCCCCGAATGGAAACCAAGAACAGTTTTTTAAAACGTTACATAATAAAATATGTGATGTAGATTACAACAAGATCTGTGTACTAGGAGACTTCAATGCTATTACCGATAATAATTTGTATTACAAGGGTAACAAGACCAGGAAAAGGAAAAGAAGAACACTACCAAGATCCTTGTCAAACCTCGTCCTGCGGCAGGCAGAACAAAAGCCGAAACAGGAACGAGAGACCTCCTCCACGAGCTGAAAGCACTTTATTCTTCAAGGCAGCAACTCGTGGCAGGAAACAAAGCCAGCGTTGGCCGCTACCCGCAACCAACGCTGTTATATACACGCCCATAGTACACACCCAAACTCCACCCAAACACATCCACGCCCCCCCATTCCCTATATCCACCCCACCCCTCCCTGGAAGGACCTTTCACCCAGCGCCTTGTCAGGTAAGTCCTCGTTCGTGAGTCCCCCCCGATGTGCTCCACCCCCACACCCTTTCCCGGCCCCACCCGGCTCTGGACCCCTTCGTGGCCGCTGATGGCTGACTCCTCTAGCCACCCCGGCACCACAGCAGGAATGCGCCCATCCCCCAACCGGCCTGCCGCAGAGCCTGTCGTTGTCTGGGCGGAGTCGTCCTGCACCTGTGGCGCCCTGTCCTGTGCCCTGGGCCGCTCCGTTGTGGGTGGGCTGTGCTGTTGGAGCGTCCCGGTGAGCCCCGGGAGGACCAGCAGCAACAGACGGGCTCCTGGGGCAGCGACCGCCATCTGACGGCTGTGCGCAGCTGCGCCAGCCGTCTCAGTGAGTCCGCCGTCAGCCGCGGTGTTCTGCGCAGGCACGGCAGCAGACGGGGACGACGGCGATGGAACGGCCGTCCAGCGAGTCCTTCGGGCCGCCGAGGAGCAGGGCGGGGCTGGCGAACTGTCGAGGCCCTCGGCGTGCAGGTCGAGAGGGGCCATAGGGGTGGAGGGCCCCCCCTCGAATGTCGGCCCCACGGGGCCCGACAATCCTTTTTCAAATTGGCCAAAGATCTAAACATTCAGGACATATGCAGAGAAAGGAACTGTGAGCCAAGACAGTACACATATTACTCAAATCGACACAGCTTGTGGTCTAGGATCAACATGGTGTGGATGTCAAGGGAAATTAACTCTGAAGTTGAAGATGTGTGTACAGAGACAAGCACCTGGGCAGACCACAATCTTGTGAAATTTAGCTGGAAAGGGTAAAAAAAAATATCTAGATGGAATATACAAAGGTCAATATTAAAAGAAGATGACTTCAGATTAAAGATGGAGAGGGAATTGGACTTCAAAGAAAATAAAGCTGAAGACACCTCTGTCCAAAATCTTTGGGACACAGCTAAGGCAATTATGAGAGGAGTAGCTATAGCATACAGTATATGGTGAAAAATAATGAGAAAAAAACAACAGAAAATGTTAGAAGGGGAATATAAAAGATTAGAAACAATACTCCAACAAGAATCACAAAAAAAAGAATGTAAAACACCAAGTGGATTTAATTAAAGATAAACTTAACATCTTAGAAAAAGAAAAATTAGCACAACAGATAAGACGTACAAAACAGAATTTCTTCGAAAATGCAAATAAACCTGGTTGACAACAAAGGGAGAATACATTATCAAGAAGAGGAGAAAAAAATTATATCCCAGGAATTCTATGAGAAACTATACAAGGAAGATAACCAGGAAATTGAGGAGAAAGCGGAGGAATGTTTCAAAAAAGCAACACTACCAAAAGTTACAGATGAAATTAAAAATATGTTGAATGAAGAAATTAGGATGACAGAGGTGATTACGGCCATTAATAAACAAAAAATAATAAAGCATCGGGTCCTGATGGCCTTCCGACATAAATCTATAAGGAACAACAAAATATCTTAGGACAACCGTTACTGGATGTGTTTAACGCGGTCCTTGATGAAGCAAAAATCCCAAAGTCATGGTCACAGGTGAATATTACTCTGATCCCAAAAGACAATATGGACCATACATCAATTCAAAACTATAGACCAATATCTTTACTTAACTCTGATTATAAGATATTTACAACAATTATAGCTGAGCAATTAAAAGGTTTTAAAATGATTTTATACATTTCTAGCCAAAAGACAAACTAAACACAACATTAGGATAATATTGGATACGCTAGAATACTATGAAATACATAGTGGACAACAAATGGCATTATTCTTAGACGCTCAGAAGGCTTTTGATAACATTAAGTGGTCATTTATACATCAACAACTTAGGTATATGGATATGAGTGAAAAATTTATAAACATAATTAGGACAATATATTCTAATCAGGAAGCTAAAATAATAATAAATGGGGAAGTAAACAGGAAATTTCAAATACAAAAAGGAACACGACAAGGATGCCCTTTATCCCCATTATTATTTATACTGACACTAGAGGTCCTAACGAGGATAATTAGAAATGAACCAGATATAAAAGGATTAGAAATTAAAAAAGAAAATTTTAAACTGCAAGCATTCGTGGGTGATTTGGTCTTTATTATGGAGGATCCACAACAATTGGGACCGAAACTGTTGGAAGAACTAGATAAATATGGAGAAGCCACTGGGCTGAAAATAAACAAGGGTAAAACTAACATGATTGCTAAAAATATGACGAATAAACAGAAAGAAAACTTGGCTAGGATTATGGACATACGAATAGTTAAGAAGATAAAATACCTAGGAATTGCTATTATGGCCAGATGAACCTCAATCAAAGAAGATAATTACGACAAAATAGTGAAGACCTGGAAAGATGGGGAAACTTGAGCCTTTCACTGTTAGGGAGAATTGCTGTCATAAGAATGAATGTACTACCTAAAATTCTATTCCTGTTCCAAAATATTCCTATACAACTAGATCAAATTTTTTTGAGGAACTTGAACAAACTAACACTACATTTTATATGGCAAGGGGAAAAAACGAGGATTAAAATGAAAGTCTTGCAAGATGTTAAAGAAAATGGGGGTTTTGGACTACTGGACTAGGAAACATATTACCATGCAGCAGCGCTAACCTGGATTAGACAGTGGATAATTTTAAAGAATAAAAGATTATTAATCTTAGAAGGCCATGATTTGCAACTAGACTGGCAGGCATTCCTATGGAATGAGAAACAAGGGCTATATCAACATTTTCAAAACCATCGAATTAGACAAGCGCTACTCAAAATTGGGAATAAAATTAAAAAACAAAATTACATTAAAGTAGCAGTCTGGTTGTCCACCCTGGAGGCGATAGTTTGATAGTTTGTTCAATTTGGAGAACAGCACTACGTATAAAGATATTATAAATGATGTGGGAGAATTGAAATCCAGACAGGAACTAGAGCAACAAGGGATAAAATTAGAATGGTGAGCTTACTTACAGATACAAACACGATATGGGAAAGATAAGAAGGAGTGGGGGGATAAATATTCAAGAAACAGCATTGGATAAAATCTTATTGGGGCCAGATGAGAAGCAAATAAGGAAATTGTATAGATTGTTAATGGGCTATAAAATGGTCAAAGAACAAGTAAAAAATACGATGTTGATATGGGCTAAGAATGTGGGACATGGTATCGATCTTGATGTATGGCAAACACTTTGGGACACAAATAAAAAGATAACGCTGGCCACAGCTTACAAAGAAAATTTATATAAGATGTTTTTCCGGTGGCATCTCCCTCCAGCATGGTTAGCCAAAATGTACAAAACAATATCCCCTAGTTGCTGGAAGTGTTCCCAAGAACTAGGCACTTATTTTCATGTTTGGTCCTGTAATAAGATGCTAAGATTTTGGCAAAGGATATGGACATGGCTAGGAAGAAATATCAGGACGGAGAGTAGAATACAGGCCAGAATTTTTCCTGCTTGGCATAACAACAGAGAAACATAGCAAAGAACAGTTATATATACTGATACATATCATCACAGCAGTGAGAATGACGTTTGCCCAGAAATGGAAAGATAGTGAAATACCTGATGAGAGTGAAGTGATAAATAAAATATGGGCGTGCGCAGAAATGGACAAGTTAACTTTGGAAATAAAAAATAAAGATCAGTCAGATTATTACAAAATTTGGAATAAGTTTTACCTATGGTGGGAACAGAAAGGAAAGTCTTAATAGAGATATATAAGATGCTGAATTCACATATTACTAGAATAAGGTGGATGATAAGATTGAATATTGTATAATTGTATATAAATGATATGTATATAAAATGTATATAAAACACAAAAATGATGTAAGACAAGAAGGAATGTCAGACCGTTAACACCTTGTCCAAAGTTTTTAAATATTTTAAATAATAAAATTCGTAATAAATTAGAAAAAAAGAAGAAGAAGAGAGGGAGTCAAGCTATTTTCCAAAGTGCCTGAAGGCAGGACAAGAAGCAAAGGATGGAAACTAACCAAAGAGAGAAGCAGCCTAGAACTAAGGAGAATTCCTGACAGAACAATTAACCAGTGGAACAACCTGCCTCCAGAAGCGGTGAATGCTCCAACAATGGAAGTTTTTAAGAAGAGACTGGACAGTCATTTGTCTGAAATGATATAGGGTTTCCTGCCTGAGTAGGGGGTTGGACTAGATGCCCTCCAAGGTCCCTTCCAACTTTATTATTATTGTATTTGTTATTGTTATTATTGATCATCGCACAGTCAGATGTTCAGACTGGATTTGGCATTTTTGTCTACTTACCAAGGACCTGGGATGGGCAGATGTGGATGTTTGATGGTATTACAGATATCGTCACAGGATGGAATTATTATTGTATTTGTTATTGTTATTATTGATCATCTCACACAGATGTTCAGACTGGATTTGGCATTTTTGTCTACCTATCAAGTCCTTACAAGGACCTGGGATAGGGAGATGTGGATGTTTTATGGTATTACAGATATCATTGCAGGATAGAAGCAGTTCCTAATAAGGCTGCCTTTTGCAATTTACTAATGGCGAATTTGTCAATGCCAATGGTGTTCAAGTGGTGCTCCAGTTGTTTTGAGATTGCACCCAAGGCAATACCCTATTACTATTGGTATTACCCTTGCTTGCCTTTGCCATAGTCTTTCTATTTCTATTTGTAGGTCTTTGTATTTTGTTATCTTCTCCAGTTCTTTCTCGTCTATTCTGCTGTCCCCAGGCACTGCAACGTCCACTATCCAGATTTTTTTGTCTGTCTTATCGCCAGTTGTTAAGTCCGGGAAGTTATGTTGCAGGTACTTGTCTGTTTGAATTCTGAAGTCCCAGAGCAGTTTAACTTTATCATTTTCTATGACTTTCTCTATGTTATGATCCCACCAGTTCTTGCTTACAAATATGATAATAATTCCATCCTGCGACAATATTTCTTGCAGATCAACAATGCACCATTGTTGCTACTTTGTCATGCTGCTGCTTGTAGTCAGTCTGTGCGATTTTCTTGCAGCAGTTTACCAAGTGGTCCACTGTTTCTTCACCTTTTTGCATAGGCAGCACTTACTGTCTGTTGCTTGTCTTCTCAATTTTGACTTTGTATGCATTTGTCCTTAAGGCTTGGTCTTGTGCAGCCAGAATTAGCCCCTCGGTCTCTTTCTTCAACTTTCCTGCTCTTAGCCATTGCCAGGTCTTGTTATTATCTGCTTTCCCAGCTGCTTTTCCAGCTATTTTTTAATGTACTGGCCATGTAGTGCTTTGTCTTCCCATGCCTCTATTCTGTTTTTCATTTGGTCTTTCTTGTAGGCCAGTTTGGTCTCTCCAGTAATCAGTAAGCCTTCCTGATATACTAATTTCAGTGCATCTTCATCATTGTCCTTCAGATATTCTTGCAAAGCCATTTTTTCTTCTTCAACCATCTGATGTACTTGCAGCATTCCACGTCCACCTATTTGCCTTGGTAGATAGAGTCTGTCAATGTCACTGTGTGGATGAAGGGCATGATTCATTGTCATTATTTTTCTGGTCTTCCTATCCATTGCTTTTAGTTCTGCTTGAATCCAGTCCACTATTCCAGCTGTGTATCTAATGACTGGAATTGCCTAATCTTTTTCTTGACTTCAGTGTGCTTGATGTTGTCAGCTTGAAGGATACCCAGTATTTGTAGTAATCTTCCTCATCCAGAGACTTAATGTTATTTTCGTGGGGCATCTTGATTCCTTCAGTTTTCACTATTTTTCCTTGTTTGATAGTAAGCATGGCACATTTGTCCAACCCAAACTCCATTGCAATATCTTGGCGATATATACGGACGGTGTTGAGCAGCGATTCTATTTCAGATGATGTTTTTCCATATAGCTTCAGATCATCCATGTAAAGGAGGTAGGATAGTCTGGGAGATGTTTTTGATGTTTGATAGCCATGTCCTGAGTTATTCTGTATTGTTGACAGAGGAAAGAGTGCAATAATAAATAGTAGTGGTGATAAGGAATCTCCTTGAAATATTCCTCTCTTGATACTAATCTCTCCCATTCTTTCACCATTGACCTGCAGCTGTGTCTTCCATTATGCCATCGATCTTTGCACAGATTTTCTGATGTTTCTACTGACTCCTGTATTTTCTAGGCACTTTTTGTAGTCGATCCATGCTACATTCAGATTGGTTTTCCTTTTCTTGCAGTTTTCCAAGATCATTTTTTCTATTAGGAGTTGATCTTTTGTTCCTCTGCTATTGGGGCGGTTTCCTTTCTGCTTGGGTGGAAAGAGATTGTTTTCAACTAGATGCTGTTGTACTGCATCAGCTATCGCACCAGTTAGCAATTTGAAAGTTGTTGGTAAGCAGGTAATTGGCCTGCAGTTGCCTGGTGTTGGGACGCGGTGGCTCAGTGGGTTAGGACGCTGAGCTTGTCGAACAGAAGGTTGGCAGTTTGGCGGGTTGAATCCCGAGTGCCGCGTAACAGAGTGAGCGCCTGTTACTTGTCCCAGCTTCTGCCAACCTAGCAGTTCGAAAGCACGTAAAAATGCAAGTAGAAAAATAGGGACCACTACAGTGGGAAGGTAACAGCGTTCCATGCGCCTTTAGCCACATGACCACGGAGATGTCCTTGGACAAGCGCTGGCTCTTCGGTTTTGAAACGGAGATGAGCACCACCCCCTAGAGTTGGAAACAACTGGCACGCATGTGCGGGGGAACCTTTACCTTTACCTTTTGCCTGCCTGGTGTTGCCCCTTTTGCTGGATTTTTCATTATTAGATAGGTTTTCCCAGTTGTTAGCCACTTTTCAATTTCTCCTCCTTGTAGTATATTGTTGAACTTCTTGGCAATGTGTGGGTATGTAACAAATGTTTTAACCAAAACCCATGCAGTTCATATTATTATTATTATTATTATTGTTATTATCTTTATTGGCAAGGTGATATCTCTACTTTTTAATATGGTGTCTAGGTTTGCCATAGCCTTTCTCCCAAGGAGCAGGCATCTTTTAATTTCATGGCTGCAGTCGCCATCCGCAATGATCTCGGAGCCCAAGAAAATAAAATCTGTCACTGCTTCCATTTCTGCCCCTTCTATTTGCCAGGAAATACTGGGACCAGATGCCCTGATCTTTGCTTTTTAAAGTTTCAAGCCAACTTTTGCACTCTCTTCATTTACGTTCATCAACAGGCTTTTTAGCTCCTCTTCACTTTCTGTCATTAGGGTGTGATTGTCTGCATATCTGAGGTTGTTGATGTTTCTTCTGGCAATCTTAATTCCAGCTTCTGATTTATCCAGCTCTGCATTTTGAATGATGTATTCTGTATAGAAGATAAATAAGCAGGGTGACAATATACAGTTGTTGTACTCCTTTCTGTACTCTTTTCTGTATTTTGAACCATTCTGATGTCCAGTTATAATTGTTGCTCCTTAACCTGCATACAGCTTCACGGAAGACAAGTAAAGTGCTCTAGTACTCCTATTCCTATGGGAATAGGGCGGTATACAAATCCAATAAAATAAATAAATAAATAAATCTTTTTAAGAACTTCGCAGTTTGTGGTAATCTATACAATTAAAAGCTTTAGGATAGTCAATGAAGCAGAAGTAGATGTTTTCTAGAACTCCCCAGTTTTCTCCATAATCCCACAAATGTTGACAATTTGATCTCTAGTTCTTCTGCCTCTTTAAAACCGGCAGTTCTTGGTTCACATATTGTTGAAGCCTAGCTTGTAGGATTTTGAGTATGACCTTGCTAGTGTATGAAATGAATGCAGTTGTATGGTAATTTGAACATTCTTTGGCATTGCCTTTCTTTGGGATTGGAACGTAAACTAACCTTTTCCAATCCTGTGACCATTGTTGACTTGTCCAAATTTACTGGCATTTTGAGTGCAGCACTTTAACAGCATCATCTTTTAGCATTTTAAATAGCTCAGCTGGAATACCGTCACCTCTGCTTTGCTTTGTTGTTGTTCAGCACTTTTGAAAGGCATCAAGTTGGTGAAGAGTGGCAAAGTGCTTTTTGTGGAGGCAAAGAAAGCAGCATGACAGAAGGAAAAGTTTATAATGGACATAATAATAAAACACAAGTAGACATTTTGGCAACAGCAGTAATTCTCATCTTTAGTATTATGATTTACTGAAATGTACAGAAAAATCATAGATAGAGAAACTCACACTTTTCCATTTCCAGGTAATTTGTCAAAGTACTGCTGGAGACTAGAATTGATCAGAGTTCTGGTTATATCCTTGAGCTTTAAAGTTATGCAATGATAGAAACTCTCCAAGTGTAGGTTCCTCAGTTATTTGTCAATCATGGGACTGGGGGAAAATAATAATCCTGTGCTCAAATAGTACAATGATGCTTCTGTGTTTGCAAAAAAAGCAGGCATTTTGAGAAAAAATAATTCTATTGTAAACTTGAAATAATGTGAACATAACTTTGCCCTTCACTCAAATTCCTCTTAGTATATCTCGAAGGAGCAAAATAGAAGACACAATCTATCAAGATTGCCCCTCCCCCAAGACCAGCGCAAAGTTAATAGAAACTCTCCAGAGATTTGGATAAACATGTTAAGAACTGGGACCTTTTTTATATTAGAATCAATGCCAGTCATAACAAGTAGATCACATCCTATGAACAAATAGAAAAATGGTATAAACTTATATACAGTGATACTTCAAATCCTGATTTTCTTTTACAGCACCCCACTACCACCATCCTTTTTCCATGCTCTGTCATCCCATACCTCCTGCTTATTTATATTTTCTGCATTCCTGTACTTCTGTCTAGAGAATTTCCAGAAATTAAGCTGAGAATTGTCATGCCACTATTGAACTCCAAAAAGAATTTGCCCAGTGATTTTTATCTTACTGGAATAGTGGAAATAAAATACCCAGTTTACATATTCCTGAATTCTATAAGTTGTCTAACTCAACAATCTCATTTTTAGGGACACCACATAAATATGACTCAACTTTCAAAGGCCCCATTTATGACAGGTAAGATTACCCTGTTGGTGAATGGTTTGAGAGTAGTATTGCATGGTCATTTGTACTGTAATACCACTTTACAATGCTTTGGTAAGGCCACACCTGGAATACTGCATCCAGTTTTGGTCACCACGATGTAAAAAAGATGTCGAGACTCTAGAAAGGGTACAGAGAAGAGCAACAAAGATGATTAGGGGGCTGGAGGCCAAAACATATAGGGAACGGTTGCTGGAATTGGGTATGTGTAGTTTAACGAAGAGAAGAGTAAGGGGTGACATGATAGCAGTGTTCCAATATCTCAGGGGCATCCACAAAGAAGACGGAGGCAAGCTATTCTCCAAAGCACCTGAAAGCAGGACAAGAAGCAACGGATGGAAACTAGTCAAGGAGCAAAGCAACCTAGAACTAAGGAGAAACTTCCTGACAGTTAGAACAATTAACCAGTGGAACAACCTGCCTCCAGAGGTGGTGAATGCTCCAACACTGGAAGCTTTTGAGAAGAGACTGGACAGCCATTTGTCTGAAATGGTATAAGGTTTCCTGCCTGAGCAGGGGATTGGACTAGATGACCTCCAAGGTCCCTTCCAACTTTATTATTATTATTATTATTATTATTATTATTATTATTATTATTATTATTATTATTCAGTGCACTATGTCTAGAGTGACCATTTATTGCCATCTGTTGATTTCCTTTGGGAAGTAACGCAAGGATGATTCTATTGAAAATTCAGGAGCCTAGAAGTCTGGATCATTTCTTTGGAATGCATGGGTTGGGCTTAGTAGTTAAAGCTGTTTTTCTACTTTCACTCCTTGCTTTGTGCATGGACATAGTTTGTTTTATAACTATAGTATTATTTAATTATAATACAAGGATAATATAATTTTACCGACATTATTGACATATGATCAGAGGTTCACTTTTCAATTTGTATCTTATATTCAACAATTCATAAATAAATTTATCAGCCAATATTTTAATTTTATAGGGCCACATTAGTTACCTTATTTTGATGATCAGACAAATATTTGTTTTGTAGGATCTTAACCAATTATTATCATGCTCCCTCATAACTTGATATTGAATGGAGATTGCTCTTATTCTCTGATAATACGTATTTATCAGTTAGTTTAAATGTTAAATGTTGCCAGCATTGTTCAGATTTATGGTAGCTTACAAACAAAAATTAAAATAATCATCCAACACCACTCTTAAGTGATTGTTGTTTTTTCTGGCTGAAATTCAAACATTACTAACAGGAAAAGACTTCAGCAAATACCATGCAGGAAAAACATACTAGAATACCTTAGATTAGCTTTTCTTTAACCTGCCCCAACAGTAGGAAGCCTACAGGATGGAAGCTTTGTTTTTAAAGGTATCTCAGTAAATGATAACTTGTGTGTCATGGAAAGCAGAGTAAGTAGATGAATATATTTCATACTGAAATAGTTCTTTTTAAATTAAGGAATCACAAGATTCATAATGTTATGTATCATGATAGTAGTCTTTCAATATATGAGAGGCTGTCATAAATAGGAAGAGGTCAGTCAATTTTCCCAAGCACCTGAAGATAAGACAAGGAGCAAAGGATGGAAGACTATTAAAGAGAGATCCACCTAGAATTAAGGAGAAATTTCCTGACAATGAGAAGTTAATCAGTAGAATGGCTTGCCTCCAGAAATTGTGAGTACTCCATCAACTGGAGCTTTTAAAGAAGAGATTGGACATCCATTTGTTCAGAATGGTATAGGGTCTCCTGCTTGAGCAGGGGATTGGACTAGAAGACCTCCAAGGTTTCTTCCCATTCTGTTATTCTTTAATTCTGTTATTCTGCAAACCCAATAAGGTTATTTGATATTAGATCTGGATTACTTTGTTTCCTATTAACTTCTTTGTGTGTAGGATTAGCAGGCTTGAGAACATACCATTTTCTCTGAATCATTATAATAGTTATCAACATCATAATATGCCTGTGTACATTTCTAAAAATTAGAGGTGGTGGTTTTAGCTTCTGAGGAGTTAATGTCCATTCCCCATCTTCACTACAGGGCAAAGGAGAAATGGGTTGGTTATATTTGCCTGACCCTTATTCTTGAGATGGGCTATAGTTTATTTGTCATTTGATTAGAGAGTTTTCAAGGTTTTTTTTTTAATTGCAAGTCTGAATTTGAATGATGACATGTTGATTCAAATAGCCAACTAATAACTACCATGTTACCAGAGATGAATATATTGTTACTTACTCTCACTTAGCTTGTTTCTTCTTCCAGGAGCTGCACAGATATCATCTGCTGTATCTTGCTACTGATTGCAATTGGGGGTTATGTTGCAGTGGGTATTGTAGGTATGTATTCTAGTGTTTATTATTTTTCTGCCTTGAGATAATATTTTTGTTGCTGAAAGTTGGATATCAAATTAGATGGAGAAGGAGAATTATGACAGCCAAGAAGGTATATCGTCATAGAAGAAAATAAGTTGGATTCAACTAAAGGTATCAAATCTTAAATAATCGTTTGCTCTTTAATCCTATTGCTAATGTCTGCTGCACCAAAGGTTTGACCTTTTTGTAACAATTTTATACTTGGTCTTTGAGAAGAATATTGGGGGCCACATTCTAAACCATACTGGCTGGCATTGGTACACAGAAACATTTGATTTCATTTCAATAATATTTAAATGAATTAAGACAGGGGTTCACAATCCTGTTAGGAACCTGGCCACACAGCTGGAAGTGAGCAGTGGGCAAGAAAGCAAAGCTTCTTCTGTATTTGCAGCCACTCCCCAGTGGCAGTATCACCACCTCAGCTCCACCTCAGATCATCAGGCATTAGATTCTCATAGGAATGTGAGCCCTATTCTAAACTGCATGCAAGGGATCTAAGTTGCACACTCTTCCTCCTCCCCTCTCTGTCCATGGAAAAATTGTCTTCCACAAAAATGGACCCTGGTGCCAAAAAGTTTGGGGACTTCTGAATTAAAACATATATAGCTGCAATTATTACTTCTAAAAATATATTTAATAATTTTCCCTTTCTGTTGCATTAAATACTGCTATTTCCTTGGTAATATATAAATTGATGGCCTTGATGTCTAAATTGATTATATGCAGGACTATTTCTCAGCAGGAGTATAGTCATTTGAGAAGATTCCTGTTACTACTATGGATTTTGTGAGCTTCAGTACATGATTCAGTGCATGTGCCTGATTCTTTAAAAGAACTAGTATAACAAAGAGAGAGCTAGCTTAGTGCATATTAATCTGCACATTCATATTAAGTTATCTCACATACTCTAAACATAAAACCACAATGCCTTTATCCTAATTTCCCAGAAAAACATGAAATATATACATGAATAAAAGGTTATGTTAAAAGCTTACAGTAATTGCTTATGGTGCTTCAAAATCTGGAGAAAAGTTATTTTGGAATTGGGCAATGCCTAAAATAAATGACTTAAATTAGTTGAATATAGTTAAATGTTCTTTTCAGCATGGACACAAGGAGACCCTCGTAAGGTGATTTATCCAACAGATAATCGTGGTCAGTTCTGTGGCCAAAAGGGCACACCCAATGAGTAAGTATCAAGGAGAAATTCTCTATTTTTCTGCATGAAGTCTGTGCCAAGAGATTGGTGAATCTGAAAGGATTCCAATAGGTTTTGAGCAGGGGTTCCCAACCAGGGGTGCTTGCACCCCCTGGGGTGCGAGACAATATTCTCCCCTCTTCATCCGTGTAGATTTGTTTGGGGTTAATTATTTCTTTAATGTATAACACTATTCCTCTTTTCTTTTGAAGTGCTAATACAAAGTGAAGTTTACCAATTTTCGGTTGTTCTAACAACTTACAATGTTGTCTCTTAATGTGTGTTTCTTGAAGCCATATCCATTTTTAATTTTTGTAATCATGTAAAGATTTTTCTCCTTTTTGAAGGAGAATTTAGTCCATTTATATTCATTGACAAAATCCCACTCTCCTCCATCTCTTTCAATTATATCTAGGTCTTAATCTTCTATTCAATCTTATCTGTCTCTGATCTCTTGGTCTTGCTCCTTCTTCTATATAACTGTTTTTAATTTCTTCCTCCTCTCTTGGTTTGGCTGCTCCTTCTACTGCCATTTCTTCCTGGTTTTTTTGTTTCTCTCTTTGTACCGGTTTCAGGTTCACCTCTTTCCAAAAATGCTCTATGGTTGTTGAAGAATTCTATTACTTTAAGTGGTGTGTCCAGTTTATATCTTTTTGTATCCCAGTAAATTAAAATCCCTTCTGGAATCAACCATCTAAAGTTCACTCCTTTTTTAATTAAGTTTTTAGTTAAAAACTGGTATTCTCTTCAAGATTCTCTTATTTTCCTAAGAATTTGTTTGAGGACTACAATTTCTTTTTCTTTATATTTCAAAGGTTCATCTCTTACTCTTCTCAAAATCTCGTCTCTTGTAGATCTTTTAAGAAAGCTGACATGTACTTCCCTGGGGACTTTATTTCTTCTAGCATAGTTTGAGTTGCCTTGATAGATCTAGTCTAATTCTCCTTCCATTTCCTGTTTCCCAGTTCCTAATGCATCTGCCAATAAATCAGTTATCAAGCCTAAGAAATCTTCTTTCAATGCTGCAAACATTGACATATTTTTGCACTGACAATGTAAGAGACAGCCTTTTGTTTAAACTGCTTCACTTTGAATCTTGCAGGAGGGAATTTTCTAACGTCTATTTTGAGAAGATAAGCCCGCATACAGGATGGGAGGAGAGACCTCATATGTGAAACTAATTGGATAATGTGATTTATGACATGTAGATAAGGGCGGGTATTGTGTGTGTGTTACGATGGGTTTGGAGGGAGGAGATTTCAGATTCTGGCATCCCTCCATGAGTGTCGATGTTTTGTTTCATTACTAAGACTTTTTAGATAAATAATATGCTTGCAACTTGTTTGATTTGTCTCATTCATTGGAACCATGACATCATGCCAGAATCTCCTTTCTTTCAAAAGGGGTCCTGAACCCCCACCGCTGTCTCTGGTAAGAGAGATAAGCTGGCAAAGATTCAGGGAAGAATCCTCAAGATGGAAAGAGAAGGCCTGATTGCCGGCAAAACATCTGAAGAGGAAATAATAAATAGTTTTCTGTGGGAAGATGAATTTGAGCTGATCTCCAAACTTCAGCAGATAACTGAGCTTAACTCATTGTCAAGCTGGAACCACTCCAGTAGAGAATATGGACGGCAAGAGGCCCCAGAAGCAGAATGGGGAGGAGATGTCAGCCCTTCAGCCACTGAGAATCTGGGTGAGTGGAAAATCCTGTCTGCAGATCAGACTGACTGCCAGACCCAGGAGTCCCCTGCCAAGCCCACCAGACCCATAGAGACAGAAGACCCCAGCCTGGGGCCTCTGCAGCAATGGGAGGTTGGGAAGCCCCCACAAGTGAAAGGCCAACAACCTGTGAGCTTGCCCCAGCTAATGGAAACCTTGCAACAGCTGGGGGCGGTGCAGAAGCCTGGAGATCAGGAGCTGGTGAACAACAGCAAGGGTGGCAGCAGCAGGACCCAAACATGCAACCCTTGAATGTACAGCAGGACTAGTGGGGCCAGCAGCAGTGGGGGCCCTGGAAGCCATTAAATCAGCAACCAGAGCGGGGCCAACAGCAACTGGAGACACAACAACAGCAGTGGGGCCCCCAGCAACCATTGAACCAACAACCAGGGTGGGGCCAGCAGCAATGGGGCCCCCGGCAACCAATAATGACCCTTCAGAGCAACCTTTGATGGGGACCCAGAGAAACTGATTTTCTTCCTCAACCATTGTACACCCTCATTTGAATAGCTGAGCCCATCTCTACCCTGACCCAGGTGCTATAGTCGATGTGATTGCGTCCAGCATAGAGGGAGAAGCATCCGAATGGTTGAACAATTTATATAACAAGCAGGCTCCTGAATTGGAGGACCCCCACCTTTTCCTCCTGGGGCTAAGGGAAAGATTTGAGGACCCATCCATCGCCCTCAGAGTGGAAGAGCAAATCCATAAGATAAAGCAAGCTGGCCAGCCTGCCCAGGAGTACGTGTGGGAGTTTCGATAGCTGGCCGGTTGGATAGAGAGATGGCCTGAGCAATCCATAATTCATCTTTTTAGAAAAAGGTTAGATGACTACCTTTCTCTGGCATGTATCTACCGAGCTGTACCTGACCAACTGCATGAATGGTACCAGGCAGTGGTGAAATTAGATGTTCAACTCGCCTGCTATAAGAAGCCTCTCCTACCTGAAACCAAGCCAAGGTCAGAACAACCTGAATGGCAATCATCCCCACGAAGATCTCCAACTACTGTGATGGCTGAAAGACCCAAGCCACCTGTAAACCTGGCAGTTAAGTGTTTCCAATGGGGACAGCAGGGACATCGAGCAGTGAAATGCCCCATCCCCTTCCCCCAATCGCAGAACAGACCAGGACCAGCAGTGAGAAAGAGACCTGCAGAGTGGCTAAAGGGAGAGAAATCCAACCAGATGACACAGGAACCAGTTGTCCAGGTCATCCCACACACAGGAGGACGCCAGAACTCAGAATGGATCCACCCCAATCTACCCTCTTTCTACAGTGATGATGAAAGGGAGAATGACCCAATGGTGAGTCGATGCATCCTACCCTTTTTATTCCCTGCTAAAGTCATAATCCCTAAATCAGGGGCACAAGTAGACCTGAAAGTGCTAGTTGATACTGGCTGCTCCCGATGCATCATTAGCCTGTCATGTGCCTTAAGACTGGGCATACGGGCTAGGCCACTCTCCAAACCTGTGAGGTTTGACTTTAGTCATGCAATTAACTTACGCCTGGAAATAGGTGAACACTGAGAGTTTATTCGCTTCCTAGTAGCTCCAAAGATGTCTGAGACTGTGATCCTAGGACTAGCCTGGCTAGACAAATGGAAGCCAGTTATCTGGTGGGAAAAAGGAATGAGAACTGTGACATTACCCATAGGGCCCGATCCCCCCATTGATTCAACAGATGTTACAGAGGATTTTAGCCCACCCAATGAGCAAGCGCACATGGCTCCCTTACAGCCACCTGGAAAGCCGCTCATCCCCAGCGAGTACCAGCACCTAGTGGAGGTGTTTAGTGAGAAAGATTGTGATACCTTGCTTCCTCACTGCCACAATGATTGTTCCATTGAACTGTTACTAGGGGCCAAACTCCCCCAACCAAGAATGTATGCTATGTCCCCCCTTGAAATAGAGGAGATGCAGTGATATGTGGATACAAACCTAACAAGGGGATTCATCGAACGGGCCAAGTCTACTGTGGGAGCCCCTGTGTTGTTCAAAGACAAAAAAGATCAGTGTCTACATGTATGTGTGGACTATAAAGGCCTAAACGCTGTGAGTGTGGAAAATAAATACCCTCTCCCCCTCCTGAAAGACTTACTAACACATTTGGCAAAGGGGAGCGTCTTCACCAAGTTAGACCTGACAGAAGCATATTACCAGGTAAGAATAAAGGAGGGGGATGAGTGGAAAATGGCTTTCAACTGCCCCTTGGGAAGCTACCAATTTAAAGTCATGCCATTTGGACTGCAGGGGGCCCTAGCCGTATTTATGTAGTTGATTAATGAGGTCCTACATGAACATTTATACAAAGGGGTTCTGGTGTATCCTGATGACATTCTGATATACAGTACGAATATGACTGATCACGTAAGACTGGTCAGAGAAGTGTTAAAGAAACTATTGAATGCCAACTTTATGTCAAATTGTCGAAATGTGAATTTCACCAAACCCTATTAGATTATCTTGGCTATAGAATTTCCGACAAGGGCATCGAAATGGACCCAGCCAAAGTAAAAAGTATAATTGAATGGCAGCCCCCAAAGACTCACAAACAGCTCCAAAGCTTCCTATGGTTTGCCAATTTTTACCATCAATTCATTCCCTCTTTTGCTGAGATTACTCTACCCCAGGGGTGTCAAACTCAATTTCATTGTGGGCCGCATCAGCATTGTGGTTGCTCTCAGGGGGCCGGGTGGGTATGGCCAGGGTGGGCATGGCCTACTGGGTGGGCATGGCTAGAGTGTGTATGGCCTACTGGGTGGGTGTGGCCAGCTCTACATCATTTGCATCAAGGGTGCCTATGGGGGCCTGGGCAGGAGTGGGACAGATCTGAGGGTCTCTGGGTCAGGGCCAAGGCAGTGGGGGCCGTTCCCTCCCTGTTTCCAGGATGGCTTCGCGGGCCACATGAAACCACTTCATGGGCCGGATCTGGCCCCCGGGCCTTGTGTTTGACATGTCTGCTCTACCCCTTACAGAACTACTCAAAACAGGTAAGGGAGGGGGAAAACAATGAACTGGCCAACCACTATCTTGTACTATGTGTTTTTTGAGAATTTAAAAAGACTATTTGTGGTTGAACCAGTCCTAAAGCGGAAGGCAAGAGGAGATGGACAGTCTGGGAGAAGGAGGCCTTCGCAATTAGGTGGGGGCTATTAACCTGGCAACACTATTTAGAAGGGAGCAAGGGGCCTTTTGAAGTATGGACAGATCACAAAAATTTAGAGGCACTAAAAAGTCCCCGCAAATTGTCCCCAAAGCAAGTGCGATGGGCACAGTACTTTAACTTTACTTTAAAGTTTTTACTTTACTTTAAAGTACATACTGGGAAAGAAAAACTTCCTAGCTGATGCATTATTCCAACTGCCACAGTACAAAAGTGAACACGAAGAGTTCTATGAGGCAATTATCCCCAGTTCACAACCTGCACCACAACTCACAACTTTCAGAACCCCTAATCCTGATGACCCAGGAGTGAAGAAGCTAAAATGAGAGCTCCAAAGATAATCAAACCTCCCTAACATGCAGAGATGGTTTGGCATATATGGGGGGAAAATTGTATCTACCTGAAACCCTCCATCTCAATGCTCTCAGACACAGCCATGATGTCAAACAGGCTGGACACTTCAGATATTTAAAAACTCTACACCTCATCCGCTGGCAATTTTGGTGGCCAGGACTAAAATGAGATGTGGAAAACTATGTCAAGAGTTGTACCGTATGTGTCACCATGAAAAGAATTCCAAGGAAAACCCCTTGGCTACTGCAGTCGATAGCAGACCCTTCTCAACCATGGGAAGAAATAGCTATGGACTTTATTGTAGACCTACCCAACAGTAGAGGAAATACTGTCATCTGGACTGTGATAGATCTGTTTTTGAAGCAGGCTCACTTTATCACCTGTAAAGGACTCCCAATCTGCACAATGACTGACTAAATCAGACATCTCAAACACAAGGCCCGGGGGCCAGTTCTGGCCCGCAAAGTGCTTTCATGTGGTCCCTGAAGCCATCCTGGAAACAGTGAGGGAATGGTCCCTGCTGCCTTGGCCCTGGCCCAGAGACCCTCCTTCTGCCAGAGACCCCAGATCTGTCCCATTTCTGCCCAGGCCCCCATAGGCACCCTTGATGCCAATGATGTAGAGTAGGCCATACGCACTTTAGCTGCACCCACCCAGTAGACTGCGCCCACCCTGGCCATACCCACCCAGCCCTCCGAGGGCAACCACGATGCTGATGTGGCCCTCAGTGAAATTGAGTTTGACACCCCTGGACTAAATTGTTCCTGAAACATATCTACTGACTGCATGGTGCCCCTAAGCGAATAATTTCAGATAGCGGAGCGCAGTTCATAGTGAAATTTTGGAGGAATTTCCTTAAATTAATTGGATCATCTCAAGACTTATCATCTGCTTTTCATCCAGCTACCACTGGGGCTGCACAATACACTAACAAAATGGTGGAGCAATACCTCAGATGCTGTGTTTCTTACCAACAGTCAAACCGGACTGACCTTCTCCCTTTCGCCGAGGTGGCCTACAATAATTCTGTTCACAGCAGCACTGGCTACGTGCCTTTCAGAGTAGCCACAGGAAAAGCGTTCAGCCCGATGCCTGACTATCCTCAGGTGCCCTCCGCTTCCCAGACACTTGATCAATGGGTAAGGGGGTGGGAAGAGGTTTGGAGAAACACAAAAATGGTGTTAAAAAAGAGTTCTGAGACTTATAAGAAACAGGCTGATAAAATGAGGGCTCCCCAAAGAACATTCTACGTGGGGGAAAAGGTTTATCTGTCAACTAAATATTTACATCTCAAATTACCCAGCAAGAAATTGAACTGAAATTCTTGGGGTCTTTCCCCATTGTGAAAAACATCAACCCAGTGACAGTAAAATTGAAACTCCCCAGACTCTTGGAAAAAATCACCCAGTGTTCTATTGCTTCTTACTGAAACCTTTTCGAGCTTCCACTTTAAGACCTCCCCCTAAGAAAACTCCTGGACTCCTCATAGTAATGAGTCAGACCCATTATGAAGTGAAACGTATCCTTGACTCTAGAATCTTTAAGGGAAAATTGCAGTACCTAGTACAATGGAAGGGATACCCATTGTCTGAATCCATTTGAGTGAAATCTAGCAATGTGAAAGCTGACAGACTTATCAAAAGGTGTTATGAGAAACACCCCAACAAACAAAAAGTCAGCTCCTAACTTGTGTTTGTTTACATTATGGGATCTGTTCTTTTTGTAAGGGGGGGGCGGATGTCAATGCTTGAAACATTGACATATTTTTTCACTGACAATGTAAGAGACAGCCTTTTGTTTAAACTGCTTCACTTTGAATCTTGAAGGGAGGGAATTTTCTAACGACTATTTTGAGAAGATAAGAAAAGCCCACGTACCGAATGGGAGGAGAGATCTCATATGTGAAACTAATTGGATAATGTGATTTATGACGTGTAGATAAGGGCATGGTTTGTGTGTGTGTTTTGATGTGTTTTGGGGGAGGAGATTTCAGATTCTGGCATCCCTCCATGAGTGTCGATGTTTCATTTCATTACTAAGACTTTTTAGATAAATAATATGCCTGCAACTTGTTCGATTTGTCTCATTCTTCTCTGACATCCTCTTCCTTATCTTCCATTATATTTTGAAATCTTAAAAAGTATGAGCTTTTTTCCATCTCTATCCCCGCTATCGATTCTTCTAGATCTTTATTTATTTGGATCAACTTCTGATTTCCATCTTTTAAAGCTTCTAGTTTCTGGTCAATCTCGGTTGATTTATCTTCTATTTTTTGAATTCTTTGTGGATTATCTGTGATCATCTGTTTAAAATTTTCAAATTGAGAATCTATATTGTTATTTTTTTTATTCATTTTATCAAAATCACTTTTCAACTCCTCATGGTTTCTCGATGTGAATGCCATTTGAGTAGCAATTGCCTTTTGAATTGCTTGTAGGGTCATTTGAGTGTCCTTTAGCCGAAGAGGGAAAGGAAGTTCCTTTTTTTTCCAAGTTTGGATAAGTTAGGAGCTCTCATCTTTATCTTTAAATCATATGTTGTAATCAACCAAGTAAGTCAAAATTTATAATCCCATAGGATTATAGGAGAGGTAAATAGGAGAGGTAAACCAATAAAAATAGTAAATAGTAAAAAAGGAGACGCTCGCAAGGCTTCCTTAGGCCGGGGAAGGGCCCATTGCCTCCAAGGGGGGCCCGGGCGGGATCCTCTGAAAGGCCGTTTCCTTCCTCGTCTTTGCGCGGCCCTCCATGATCATCTCGGCCTGCGAGTCCCCCTCCCCCCCGGTAAGCTGGCGGCACCGGGCGGTGACAGGTGCGCACAGCTCAGGATGCCGAGGACCGGCGCAGTGCAAGAGATCCAGGGCAGGAGCTGATCCCGAAGCTTCACAAAAGGCGGAAGGAAAAAAGTCCCAGAGAGAGAGAGAGCACAGGGCGGGGGGAGAGCAGTTTTTTCTGAAGGAGGAAAAGCCAGGACGGCATTAGAGGTGGATGGGGGCAGGGCTGGTGCACGTTTTGCCTTGTTCTGCGCATGCACGTGTATGCATGCGCGCGCACATTTTGCGGCTCCCACTTTTTTGTGTATGTGACGGAACCGGTTCCGAGTGGCTCTTTTGCTGTTTCAGGTTGCTGACTCCTGCCCTTGACTATTAGTAGTTCAAATCTTTGTAGACAACTTAAGCTTTCAATAAATCTTTATACACATTTGAACTGCCTGGAACTCCTCATTTCCCTGGTGCTTGACGTTAACCTGAATTACTCCCTTGACCAAAAATTTTCACTGACTCTCGAACACCCAAGCCATAGCTTCAGATCCCAGAGCTGCAGTAATTGTAGATGAGTCAGACTTCCGCTCTATCAGCAAATGCCAAGATGGCATTGAAGATGAAATCAGAAATCTTGCAGCCAATTTTCAACAAATGATATAGATCCTGACTCAACAAGAAATTCCTTTACAATCACAACTACCTGCTCCAACTGCCAGTTCCTGCTGCGCTTATCCCTAAGAGCCCCCCAGCTGCTTACCACAGAGATTCACTGATGAGTCTGATAAGATAAGTACATTCCTAGCCCAATGTGAAGTGTTCATTGGCACCTAATTGGGAGAGTTTCCAACAGACCAAGAGTCTCCTTTATCCTTAGTCTTTTAACCCAGAGTTCCCCAACCTTTCTGGCTTTGCAGAGCTGAAATGATGGATGAGCATTCACATGATGCACATATCCCCACTTGCACAAGTGGTGTGTGCATATGCCTGTCACTTGAGCAAATGGGGATGCACATGCCCACCGCTTCTGCAGCTTGGTTCTGAACGGCTCATGGCCTAGTAGTGGGCCATGGCCTGGGGACCACTGTTTTAACTGACTCTGCTGCCAAATGGATGTTTCCACTTATTAAAACCAACGACCCCCATCCTGGATAGATTCCCAAACTTCCTCACTAGGTTTAGAGAGCACCTTGGAACCCTATTCGGATAAAAACAGCTGAGCAATGCATCTACCAACTATGCTAGGCATAGTTTGTGAGAGCATACTTTGAAGATTTCAACCTCATTGCAGCAGATCTGGATTGGAATGAGCCAACTTTAAGAAAACAATTCAAGAAGAGGCTCAATAAGTCTATAATCATACAACTGATACAACAAGGTATTTCCCACAGTCTACAAGACCTCTACGTAGCTGCTATAACAGCTGAGTCACAAGTCACTGAACTTAGAGCATTTTTCAGCAGCCCTGACAGCTGCTTTCAAAGCTACCTCCTCCTATCGTTACCCCAAGCTTCTCTGTCCTTGGATTTGGACACTGAAGAACCGATGCAAATTGGAGCAGCCAGACAAGCCCTGGGAGCAGAAGAATGGCAAAGGAATAGAGACCTCACCCTTTGTTTCTGTTGCAGAGACCCTAGCCACATGGTCAAGAATTGCCCTACTAAAACCTCCCAGAAGAAGAAACAGGCAGCCCATCAATGTCTCCATTATTCATCACCTGGACAATAAATCCAAGGCCATGGAAATGAGAAATGCCCCCCTCCCTCCAAGCTCACAAGTGCTTGGGCCACCCAAGCACTGAACAGAGTTCAATTACTTCCATGTTCAGGTACATTAATAAAATTTGATTCTATCTTCACATTTCCCAGTAGTCAGGAAACCACCATCCCTGTTTTGATAGATTCTGGGGCAACCTCTGTCTTCATAAATCCAGAAACTTAAGATCCCCACAGTTTCCCTGAAGTCTCCATTGCCAGTTATAATTATTGATGGTTGAATTTTAACAGCAGGACCCATTACTCACCACCACAGTGCTTTTGAAAGCATCCTGAAGAGTTCTTTCCATAGCTGATCACACTGATCTTCCTCTAGTGCTGGGAATCATTTGGCTATAACACCACAATCTCATTGTTAAGTGGAAAAACTGGTCTACTGCCTTTGATAGTCCTGAATGCCTATCTCACTGTGATTGGCCTTCCAAACCCTTCCAGCACCCCTTGAAGATTAACAGAGACTTTCAATCTGCCAAGTAAATATGCAGACTTCACTGATGTTTTTGGAGAGGAGGAAGCTTCAGCCCTGCTCCCCCACATAGAGACTGTGATTGCACCATAAATCTGATCCCTGCCAAGATTTCTACCAAGAGACAATACCAAATGTCTACTAAAGAATTAGAAACTAAAACAATATTTGGACTCTAATTTGCAAAAGGGATTCATTAGATCCTCCTAGTCCCCTGCCTCAGCTCCCACTTTCTTTGTGCACAAGTAACCAGACCCAAGTGGGCCTAACAACAGTGGGAACCTCCCAATGAGAGTGGTCTATAAATACAAGGGCTTGAATTCAGTCCCAGTAAGAGACCACTATCCATTGCTGTTAATTCCAGACCTATTAGATAGACTATAGAAAGCAAGCATTTTTATAAGACTGGATGTCCACAATGCTTACAACCTCATTAGGATCAAAAAAGGACATGACTACTTAACTGCTTTTGACACCAGATATGGTAAATTTGACAGTCCTACTACTCGGCCTCTGTAAAGCCAGGCCCGTAGTTTCCAGATTCATAAATCAAATCTTTGCAGATTTAATTGATAAATTTGGCATTTTAGTCTAGTCTGAGAACAGGGATCAGCACACAGACGATGTGAGCACAGTACTCCATAGACTAAGAGATAACGGTCTCTTTGCCGAGCCAGAAAAATGTGCAATAACTAGACTTCCTGGGTTACTGTATTTCCACAAAAGGCATCTAGATGGGCACCCAGAAGGTCCAAGCTGTCCTAGACTGGCAAGTCCCCAAAGACACCCTATGCTTCCTAGACTTTGCTAACTTCTACAGAAAATTTATACCAGTCTTTGCTCATAAAGCCAAGCCACTGACCCAACTGTCTAAGAAAGGAGATAAATTTGCACCTTGTATTCTGTTCTCCCTCTACTATAACTCACCTTTACACCCACCCCCTTGCTACTGAAAGAGATGGTAGAGATCAATGAAGAGACTGAAGCAGGAAAAATAATACTTCCCCCTTGCAGCTTAAATTTCATAAAATAGTTGGGTTTTGGGCTTTGCTCTTTTTGTGGGATAATTGCATTAGAATAGAATAGTATAGAACAGAACAGAACAGAACAGAGCTGGAAGGGAACATGGAGGTCTAGTCCAAACCCCTGCTCAAGCAGGAGAACCTATACTACTTCAGACAAGTGGCTGTCTAGTCTCTTCTTAAAAATCTCCAGTGATGGAGCATCCACGATTTCTGAAGGCAAGCTGTTCCATTGGTTAATTCTCCTCACTGTTAGGAAGTTTCTCCTTAATTACAGGTGGTTTCTCTCTTTGATTAGTTTCTAATAATTGTTTCTTGTCCTGCCTTCTGGTGCGTAGAGAATAATTTGACCCCTTGTTCTTTGTGGCAGCCCCTCAAATACTGGAACACCGCTATCATGTCACCCCTGTTTCTTCTTTTATTTAGACTAGCCAAGCCCAAGTCCTGCAGCCGTTCTTCGTATGTTTTAGTCTCCAGGCCTTTGATCATCTTAGTTACTCTTCTCTGAATTTTTTCCAAAGTCTCAACATCTTTTTGTAGTATGGTGACCAAAATTGTTTGCATTAAGCCTCTACATCAAATTTCATACAGAATCGTATTAAGATAGGTCTACACCTCTCATTTTGAAGATATACTTCATTTATAGCTTGCTTTTTCATTCATGCAAGCAGACAAGGAGATTTATGACAAGAACATAAACAACATTAGTAATAATTGTACAATTAAAATACATACATTATCATTCAAATTCATTAGCAGGATTAGCCCTGGTAAAAGCAAGGAAAATGCTTGATACCAACTTGATTGTAATTCATTTAGAAGTGATATCCAGCCTTTCCCAAAAGATTAGAAGAGATACCTTCCATATTTTTTGAAGCTTTGTGTATCATATGGCATCACCTATTGATAGGAACAAATAGAAGAATAGTCGTTTGTAATATTTTGTTCTGTTTCCAGGCAGAAGCCTTACTTGTTCTACTTCAACATCATGAAATGTGCTAGCCCTTTCGTGTTGCTGGAATTTCAGTGTCCTACTACACAGGTGAGGTTTTCTCTGGATTTCATCCTTAAAGTTTTCTCCAGGAATATCAAACTAGAAGAGTGTTGTGCCCCTTTGTTTGGACTGGATTCATGAACAAACAAATACATAGAATTTGATATTGCTCTTTGATTTTTGGAATATGTCTTGGAGGTGTAGCATCAATCTTGCCTGGGCTGAGAAGCTAAGCTGAATTGGGCCCGATTAATACTTAGATGGAAGATCAGCAGAGAACATCAGAGTTGTAGGCTATTCTGGTGTGAGGAAACATAGTAGTTGCAATATCCTCCAGGCTGTAAGAATAACTGGTGCTTATTGGTGAGAAAAGCGTGTTTGGCTTTTGCTTTCAAGTAGTTTTATAAAAATCCAGAAATTGGGATTTGCTGTCACAGAGCTTCTTCACCAATAGCTTATCAGGGTTTCAGTTTATTAAAATTTTGTTTGTTGTTTTGTTAGATTTCCTCCAAAAACAAAAATATTATTTCCCTCAATTGTACTCCATAGCAACAACTGAGGGAGTCAGATCAATTATCAAGGTAATGATCAGACAAATGTGTCTTGAGCCCATTCCAAGAAATAGACTTAAGAAAAAGCCTCAGGCAGGCCTCTCCCTAATTCACACAGAAATAAAGTAAAAAGCCTCAGGCAGGCCTCTCCCTAATTCACACAGAAATAAATAAAGCATATTCAGATTACAGTATTTTTAAATCCACATGGCATCTGTTTCTTAATTTGATCTACCGTATAAGGCTGACAGACAGACTGGTCCAAATCCATGCCATAAACTTTCATTGATGAGTGTATACTTGAATTTTGCAATCTTAATCAAATATTTTAATCTATATACCACACATCAAAGCAGGATATTTTTGCATGTATTTGAAGAAGTAATGTTATTTTGATTTTTTTGCAGTTGAATTTTGGTCAGTAAATCTTTACTATTAAACTCTACATGAAAAACTTATTTATAGCAAATATTTCTAAGTATATAAAGTAATAAATTTACAATTAGAATTTTCTCTTGCTCCACCTTCTTTACTAGCTCTCTGTATGGTAAATTAAATTCCAGGTAGCTGGCATGAAGAAAAAGCTAAGACCTTGACATCAGGATTTCAGTGGAGATTTTCAGTCATCCAGGTCATGGTTGTCCCAAAGGTGCTTTTTTAGGAGACAATTGGACTTTCTTATCCAAGAAGCCTCTTCAGCTCTAACTAGATGCTATGGAATGGAAGGATTTATATTCCTTGCAGACAGCTGGTCATTTGCATTCTTTTAGAGAGTCATTGAGGCCATTTGACATGATAGCAGTGTTCCAATATCTCAGAGGTTGCCACAAAGAAAAGTCAAACTATTTTCCAAAGCGCCTGAAGGCAGGACAAGAAGAAAATGGATGGAAACTAATCAAAGAGAGAAGCAACCTAGAACTAAGGAGAAATTTCCTGACTGTCAGAACAATTAATGAGTGGAACAACCTGCCTCCAGAAGTTGTGAATGCTCCAACATTGGAAGTTTTTAAGAAGAGACTGAACAACCATTTGTCTGAAATGGTATAGGATTTCCTGCCTGAGCAAGGGGTTGGACTAGAAGACCTCCAAGGTCGCTTCCAACTCTACTACTACTACTACTACTACTACTACTACTATTACTACTACTTCTATTAAGATGATGATTATCTGTGTCTTCAAGGTCACCTGAGTAGTGCAAATGTGTGTGGAGCCTTCTTGGCTGCACGATATTTTCTGCCCTTTACTGTTGAAGACAGGTGTAGGCTGTTGGGGATGAGTCTGTGTTGTCTGCATCTTGATGAGAAAGCTCCACACACATGGCCTCAATAACTCTCTAAAGTAAAGGTAAAGGTTCCCCCACACATGTATGCTAGTCGTTTCCGACTCTAGGGGCCGGTGCTCATCTCCGTTTCAAAGCCGAAGAGCCAGCGCTTGTCCGAGGACGTCTCCGTGGTCATGTGGCCAGCATGACTAGACGCCAAAGGCGCACGGAACGCTGTTACCTTCCCACTGGAGTGGTCCCTATTTTTCTACTTGCATTTTTACGTGCTTTCGAACTGCTAGGTTGGCAGAAGCTGGGACGAGTAACAGGCGCTCACTCTGCTACACGGCACTCGGGATTCAACCCGCCAAACTGCCGACCTTCTGATCGACAAGCTCAGCGTCTTAACCCACTGAGCCACCGCGTCCCTCAATAACTCTCTAGAACAACGCAAATGACCAGTTGTCTGCAAGGAATATAAATCCTTCCATTTCCCAACATCCAATCAGAGCTGAAGAAGCTTTTTGGATGAGAAGCGCAATGTCTTCAAAGAAAAAAAAAAGTCCAATTGGCTCCTGAAAAAGCACCTTTGGGATTGACATCAGGATAATATATTGAAGCTTGTGTTCTATACAGGTAGTCTTTGACTTATCTGTGAGATGGTCTCACAAGGCCGATGGTTCGTTGAGGTGCTTCCAAGTAAAAGGCAGCACGCAGGGATGCAATCATTTAAAGCTTTATTCAACTATAGAGTAAATAGAAAAAGTTCCCTGGCATGGAGGCATCCATGCCTGGATTGAGCTCATGGGTTATTCCCACAAGAGAGAGCAAGCAAGCATAGAAACAAGAGAGAACAAACAGAGCAAGAGCAGCCCCAAAGCAGAGGTATTTATGGGGGGCCTCAGCCCCTCCCTTACCAATTAACTCTCTCCAATGGGGCTGCAGGGGCCGGGGACCCCTGACCCATCAGTGGGAGCAGAGATGCCTCTTTGCTCCCATCTGATGACCCTTTTGGGGAACTGCCATGGCTGGCACAAAAACATCTAACATTATCAACAGTTCATTTAGTGACCGTTCAAAGTTACAGTGGCACTGAAAAAGTGACTTATGGTTATTTTTCACACTTATGACTGTTGTAGCCTCCCCATGATCAAAATTCAGATGCTTGACAACTGACTCATATTTATGATGGTTGCAGTGTCCTGGAGTCATATGATTACTTTTTAAGACCTAACAAGCAAAGGCAATGGGGAAGACAGATTCACTTAACTCTGTTACTAATTTAACAATTGCAGTGATTGAACAATTGTGGCAAGAAAGGTCATAAAATGGGGGCAAAATTCATTTAACAACTGTCTCACTTAGCAACAGAAATTTTGGGGTTGATTATGGTTGTCAGTTAAGGATGTAAATTTTTTAGATGTCAAAGATACTAAGAAGTACCTGCTAGAACTACGATTGCATTTCATTTTCTCTCTCTTCTCTTTCCCCCTTTTTGCTTTTTGTTTAAATACATGAGGAAAAATTAATAAACAAAACAAGAAAAAGATGTTGAATTTAAGAATTTTTAAAATATCAAATCATATAGTTCAGGAAAATGGTAACTACAATTGTATATAAATTGAAATTTTTCAAAAAGAGCAAAAATATTTGAACATCACAAATGAAGGCAAATTTGATCAATCTCACATATTTGAACATGTCTATCATAAAAGTGAACTATGATTTGAATGCTTGGAAGTCCCCTTCCTGTTCTTCCATTCAGTAATAATTCCAGGTATCTAAAATTCACAAGCCAGTGATCCATTGCTGCTGAACCCTTCTTTTCTTTTCATCATACATTGTGTATGAATACCTGCAAATTTCCAATAATAGCCAAGGAAAGCATTTTTTATTGAACAGTCATATTGACAATTCCCTGAATATTACATTAAAATATGATTGTGATAGAAAAACTTCCAGTATGTTAATGTCACTGTTCCTGCTAACAGAGACCTGTAATCTTTCTTAAGCATTTCCTGAAGTGTTCAATAAATGCCATTTTATTATTAATCATATTTCAGACTCAAAATATATAGTGGTACCTCAGTTCTCATTCTTAGTTGGCTCCAGAAGGCATGATGAGTACTAAAAAAGATGAGTACAAAACAAACCTTGTGACTAGGAAGGACTTTATAACTGTCCCTTCAACTATGTCAGCAACCTTCCTAGCATGGTCGACTTCCTGTCCACTCTCTATAACACTCCCCCATTTCCTTTTATAGTGTGTCAAGTACAAAACAAATGATGAGTACCTGGGCATCATTTTTGCATCAAAATGTGTTGAGTACCATTTTCAACAAATTTTGAAGTACTGAGGTACTACTGTATTTCATAGCAAAAATATTGTGTGTGAGTGCATACGACCATAATTGGGTGTCAGCTCTACAACGAACCTGACTGCAGCCATTTTGCTCATTCTAGGTTGCCACAAGAATGGGAGGGGATGCAGAGGATTTCTACTAGTCTAATGATTTTACTGTCCTATGGGAACCAAGGCCATTTATTTCTGTTAGATGGGGGCATGAGCATTTGGTTAGAAAGCCCACCAAACTCTTCTATTATGGACCCAAGCTGATTGCATAGTTTGGGGGTAGGATGTTCAACTTTGTATTATTGTCTTTCTTTGAAGGGAATTTTAGACTTGGTTTCACTTTTGACCATGCTGATACTATGTAACCAATAAACACATTCTTTGAGGAAATTTCAAGCCTCAGAGTTCTGACTTGTTTGGTCTTATGTCAATGCTGCAAACATTGACATGTTTTTGCACTGACAATATAAGAGACAGCCTGCTAGTTTAATTGCTTCATTGGGGGGGGGGGGAGGACATCTACCCGGATGTTGTGAGAAGATTGGAAAAGCCTGTGTACAGAATGGGAGGTGAAACCTCATAGGTAAAAGTAATTGGATAATGTGATTTATGACATGTAAATAAGGGCAGGGTTTGTGTGTGTGTTTTGATGTGTTTTGGGGGAGGAGATTTCAGATTCTGGCATCCCTCCATGAGTGCCAATGTTTTGTTTAATTACTAAAACTTTTTATATAAATAATATGCCTGCAATTTGTTTGAATTGTCTCATTTATCGGAACCATGACATCATGACAGAATCTCCTTTCTTTCAAAGGGGGGTCCTGAACCATCAACACACACACACACACACACACACACACACACACACACACACACACAAAACCTGGTAAGAGAGAAAAGCTGGCAAAGATTCAGGGAAGAATCCTCAGGATGAAAAGGGAAAGCCTGGTTGCTGGCGAAACTTCTGAAGAGGAAATCAATAGTTTTCTGTGGGAAGATGAATTTGGGCTGATCTTCAAACCTCAGCAGATAATTGAGCTTATCTCGTCATCAAGCTGGAACCAGACTGTGCTGCAAGAGGCCCCGGAAGCAGAATGGGGGAGAGATGCCAGATCATCAGCCACTGAGAATCTGGGTGAGTGGAAAATCCTGTCTGCAGATCAGACTGCCTGCCAGATCCAGAGGTCCCCTGCCAAGCTCTCCAGACCCATAGAGACAGAGGACCCCAGCCCGGGGCCTCTGCAGCAATGGAAGGTTGGGAAACCCCCACAAGTGAAAGGCCAACAACCTGTGAGCTTGCCCCAGCTAATAGAAGCCTTGCAACAACTGGTGGTGGTGCAGAGGCCTAGAGACTAGGAGCTGGTGGGAGGACAACAGCAAGGATGACAGCAGCAGGACCCAAATGTGCAACCCCTGAACGTACAGCAGGACCAATGGGGCCAGCAGCAGTGGGGGCCCTGGCAGCCATTAAATCAGCTACCAGAGTGGGGCCAGCAGCAACTGGAGACACAACAACAGCAGTGGGGCCCCCAGCAACCATTTAACCAACAACCAGGGTGGGGCCAGCAGCAATGGAGGCCCCAGCAATAAATGATGAGCCCACCCTTCAGAGCAAACTTCGATGGAGACCCAGAGAAACTGATTTTTTTTCCTCAACCAAGTTCGCTCTCACTTGAATCGCTGGGGTCCCCTTTACCCAGACCAAGGTGCGATGGTCGATGTGATTGCGTACAACCTAGAAGGAGAAGTATTTGAATGGTTGAACAATTTATATAACGAGCAGGCCCCTGAATTGGAAGACCCCCACCTTTTCCTCCTGGGGCTGAGGGAAAGATTTGAGGACCCATCCATCGCCCTCAAAGCAGAAGAGCAAATTCATAAGCTGGCCAGCTTGACCTAGAGTACGTGCGGGAGTTTTGAAAAATGGCAGGTCAGATAGAGAGATGGCCTGAGCAATCCATAATACATCTTTTCAGAGAAAGGTTAGACCACCTTCCTCTGGCATGTATCTACTGAGCTGTACCTGACCAACTGCATGAATGGTACCAGGCAGCGGTGAAATTGGATGTTCAGCTCGCCTGCTATAAGACGCCTCTCCTACCTAAACCCGACCCAAGGTCAGAAAAACCTGAATGGCAATCACCCCCACGAAGATGTCTTACTACTGTGATGGCTGAAAGACTCAAGCCACACGTAGACCTGGCAATTAAGTGTTTACGATGCGGACAGCAGGGACATCAAGCAGCAAAATGCCTGGTACCCTTCCCCCAATGGCAGAACAGACCAGGACCAGCAGTGAGAGGAACCAGTTGTCCAGGTCCTCCCCACATGGGAGGACGCCGGAACTCAGAATGGATCCACCCCATTCTACCCTCTTTCAACAGTGACAACAAATTGGAGAACGGCCTGATGGTGAGTCGATGCATCCTACCCTTTTTATTCCCTGCTAAAGTCATAATCCCTAAATCAGGGGCACAAGTAGACCTGAAAGTGCTAGTCGATACTGGCTGCTCCCGATGCATCATTAGCCTGTCATATACCTTGAGACTGGGCATATGGGCTAAGCCACTCTCCAAACTTGTGAGGTTCGAGCAAGCCAATGGCACCCTAATGGGAGGGACTTCAGTGACGCAATTAACGGAGCCCTTATGCCTGGAAATAGGCAAGCACTGGGAGTTTATTCACTTCCTGGTAGCTCTAAAGATGTCTGTGACTGTGATCCTAGGACTAGCCTGGCTAGACAAATGGAAGCCATTTATCTGCTGGGAAAAAGGAATGAGAACTGTGACATTATCCATAGGGCCCAATACTCCCATTGATTCAACAGATGTTGCAGAGGATTTTAGCCCACCCAATGAGCAAGCGCACATGGCTGCCTTATGGCCACCTGGAAAGCCGCTCATCCCCAGCGAGTACCAGGACCTAGTGGAGGCATTTAGTGAGAAAGAATGTGATATCTTGCTTCCTCACTGCCACAATGATTGTTCCATTGAACTGTTACCAGGGGCCAAAGTCCCCCAACCAAGAATGTACACTATGACCCCCCTTGAAATGGAGGAGATGCAGTGGTATGTGGATACAAACCTAACAAGGGGATTCATCGAATGGGCCAAGTCTACTGTGGGAGCCCCTGTGTTGTTCAAAGAGAAAAAAGATGGGTCTCTATATGTCTGCGTGGACTATAAAGACCTAAATGCTGTGAGTGTGGAAAATAAATACCCTCTCCCCCTCCTGAAAGACTTACTAACCCACCTGGCGAAGGGAAGCGTCTTCACCAAGTTAGACCTGACAGAAGCATATTACCAGGTAAGAATAAAGGAGGGGGATGAGTGGAAAATGGCCTTCCAACTGCCTCTTCGGAAGCTACCAATTCAAAGTCATGCCATTTGGACTGCAGGGCCCCCCAGCCGTATATGCAATTGATTAATGAGGTCCTACATGAACATACAAAGGGGTTCTGGTGTATCTTGATGACATTCTGATATACAGTATGAATATGACTGATCACATAAGACTGGCCAGAGAAGTGTTAAAGAAACTACTGAATGTCAACTTTATGTCTAATTGTCGAAATGTGAATTTCACCAAACCTGATTAAATTATCTCGGCTATAGAATTTCCGAAGAGGGCATCGAAATGGACCCAGCCAAAGTAAAAAGTATAATTGAATGGCAGTCCCCAAAGACTCGCAAACACCTCCAAGACTTCCTAGGGTTTGCCAATTTCTACCATCAATTCATTCCCTCTTTTGCGGAGATTACGCCTTACCCCTACTCAAAACGGGTAAGGGAGGGGGAAAACCACAAACTGGCCAACTACTAGCATGTACTATGTGTTGTCAGAAAGCTTTTAAGAATTTAAAAAGACTATTTGCGACTGAACTGGTTTTAAAGCACCCCTGTCCAGGGGAGCCCTTTGTATTCAAGCAGATGCCAGTGATGTGGCAGTTGGACCTGTGTTACCAGAAAAGAATAAAAGTGGAGTCCTACACCTCTAAGAAATTCATGGAAGGCGAAATGAGATGGACAGTCTGGGAGAACGAGGCCTTCGCAATTGGGTGGAGGCTATTAAACTTGTAAGGGACGCGGTGGCTCAGTGGGTTGGGATGCTGAACTTCTTGATCAGAAGGTCGGCAGTTTGGCGGGTCGAATCCCGAGTGCCGCGTAATAGAGTGAGAGCCTGTTACTCGTCCCAGCTTCTGCCAACCTAGCAGTTCGAAAGCACATAAAAATGCAAGTAGAAAAATAGGGACCTCCATGCGCCTTTGGCGTCTAGTCATGCCAGCCACATGACCACGGAGACGTCCTTGGACAAGCGCTGACTCTTTGGCTTTGAAACGTAGATGAGCACCGGCCCCTAGAGTTGGAAACGACTAACACACATGTGCGGGGGAACCTTCATCTTTACCTTTACCTATTAAACTTGTGACACTATTTAAAAGGGAGCAAGGTGCCTTTTGGAGTATGGACAGATCACAAAAATTTAGAGGTACTAAAAACTCCCTCCAAATTATCCCCAAAGCAAGTGCAATGGGCACAATACTATAACTGTTTTAATTTTATTTTAAAGTACATACCAGAAAGAAAAAACTTCCTAGCTGATGTGCTATCCCGACTGTCACAGTACAAAAGTGAACATGAAGAGGTCTAAAAGGCAATTATCTGAAGTTCACAACCTGCTGCACCTAAATGGCATGGGTCTGGGTTATTTACGGGAGTACCTTTTGCCGGCGTTAACTTCCCATCGTCCTGTGTGCTCCCATAGAGAGGGCCTCCTCAGGGTGCCGTCGGTCAGGGAATGTTGACTGGTGGCCCCCAGGGGGAGAGCATTCTCTGTGGGCGTGCCTGCCCTCTGGAATCAGCTCCCTGTTGAGCTCTGGATGGCTCCTGACCTTCGCTCTTTCCGCCGCGACCTGAAGACTTGGCTGTTCGAACTTGCTGGCCTGGACTGAGGGACTGAGATTTTAGATTTAAAATTTAAAATTTAAATTTTAGAATGTGTTTTATTGTTCAGGGCTACTTGTTTAATTTGTTTTAATTTTTATATATTATGAGTTGTATATAGTGTTTTAATTGCCCTGTACACCGCCCCGAGTCCTTCGGGAGAGGGACGGTATACAAATCCAAAAAATAAATTAAATAATAAACTCATGCCTCGCAGAACCCCTAATCCTGATGACCCAGGAGTGAAGAAGCTAAAACGAGAGCTCCTTATTGGTCAAAGATAATCAAACCTCCCTAACATGCAGAGATGGTTTGGCATACATGGGGGGAAAATTGTATCTACCTGAAACCCTCCATGTCAATGCTCTCAGACACAGCCATGATGTCAAACAGGCTAGACACTTCGGATATTTAAAAACTCTACACCTCATCCGCCGGCAATTTTGGTGGCCGGGGCTAAAACGAGATGTAGAAAACTTATGTCAAGAGTTGTACTGTATGTGTCACCATGAAAAGAATTCCAGGGAAAACCCCTTGGCTACTGCAGTCTGTGATTCTAGGCTTGGGTTGGCTTGAAAAGTGGTGCCCCAATATTTGATGGGAGAATGGCATGCAAACTCTGAGGTTAGCCACAGGACCTCTCCCATCAACCGATCTCAGAAAGTTGGACTTAAGGGAAGCCTATTACCAAGCGCGAATTAGGGAGGGGGATGAATGGAAGACAGCTTTCAATTGCCCCTTAGGGAGTTTTCAATTCAAAGTGATGCCTTTCGGACTCTAAGGAGCTCGTACTGTATTTATGCAACTGATAAATCAAGTGCTGCATGATCACCTATACAAGTGGATTTTGATTTACCTTGATGATATCCTCATCTATACTGAAACCATGGAGGAGCACATCAAGTTAATTCAAGAGGTGCTTAAGAAACTGTTAAAAGCTAGCCTCTATGCTAAACTTTCTAAATGCGATTTTCATCAGACCCACCTTGACTACTTGGGCTACTCAATCTTTAGTGAGGGAGTGGAGATGGACCCTGCCAAAAGCAAAGCTGTCCTGGAATGGCAGCCTCCATGGACCCACAAGCAACCAAAGCTTTTTGGGGGTTGCAAATTTTTATTGGCGATTCATCTACTCCTTTGCGAAAATCATCATGCCTATTACTGAACTATTAAAAACTGGAAAAGGGAGAGGGAAAGCCTTGACCTTGTCATCCTTTATAATGAATTATAGAATGGCAGGTGGCATTTGAGCAGTTAAAGAGACTATTTGCAGCAGAACCAGTTCTTAAACACCCTAACTTTTCAACATCCAAGCTGATGCCAGTGATGTTGCTGTGGGTGCAGTCCTCCTAGAGAAAAACCTTAAGAAAGATCTGCAACCCTGTGCCTATACTTCATGAAAACTTTCAGAAACAGAGAGAAATGGGCTGTTTGGGAGAAGGAGGCTTTTGCGGTCAGATGGGCTTTACTAACTAAGCATCATTTCTTGGAAGGTAGCAAAGAGCCTTTTGAGGTATGGACTGATCATAAAAATTTAGAGGCACTGAAAGCCCCTCGAAAGTTATCTCCTAAGCAAGTTAGGTGGGCACAATACTTCAACCATTTTAATTTCACTCTCAAATACCTTCCTGAGGTAAAGAACCTTCTGACAAATGCTCTGTCTAGAATGCCCAAATATAGGGGACTTCCGGTTTTGCACTGTAGCGCATGGCCGAGGGACTGCAAAGCTCCACACCCCACAGCTGGTTTCGCCCTGCCAGGGGACCCTAAATGGGCCTAAAGTCACCCCGGAGAGGTGATGAAGAAGGAGGGGCCCCTGTGGATCACGGAAAGATGGCGATTGATCCATTTGATCCTGGGGAAGCTGTCCAACCCGACAGGAGAAAGGCTAGCTGCACACCAGTGAATAGACCAAGCTACCAGCAGCCAAAGTCCAAAAGTGCTAACTAGAACAACTATGAACAACATGCTTGGAAATGGGTGAGAATATTGATCTCTCTTCTATTTTGTAACTGATTTCCTGGAAAAGATCCCCAAGGGAAAAAATCCTCCAAAAGTGAGAAGGGAGGGGACCACTCCCCCACCCTTCCATAGATGGAAGTGGTGATTTAATTTTAATGGGGGACAGAAATATATTGAAATGAACTTAATAATACTACAGTCTGGATAAATTTGAAAATTATGAAAACTGTTGAAGAGTTTACATCTGAAAGAGTATTGATGAAATTACAAGAAAATAACTCTTTGCTTTAAAAGTTGGAAAATGAATAGCTACTGACATCTAGTGAAGGATTAGAACATAGAACAACAGCTGCATCAACTCAGAAATTGGCAAGACATCTAGAAATAAAGAACAACTTATTCCTTTGAACCACATTGGCTTCTCACCAATAGAGAACAGCTGGGAACAGAGGAAAGAAAACACACTGGGCTACCTACTACAGAGTGAGAACTATATTTGTTTTAAAAACTGACCTGGGATTATAAATACTTATTGAGCTTCTAAACTCAAGAATTGTTTGCAGAGAAAGAAAAACCTTGACATTTGGCTAATCTTCTAGGGGGGAGTTTACTGGAAAGCTGGTGGTTAAACATTCTGGACTGTAAATTTGATTGGCTGATAATTGTAAGACCCTTTAATAGAAGAACTATTATAAATTATTGCTTTTAGTGGTGCTTTGAGAATTGGAAACACATTGGATTATAAAAACCATATATAACGATAAGAACTATATATGATTGGGTTGTCTGGACTTTAAGATTGACAAGGCTAATTACAGAGACTATGGTACTGGTGAAAGACTATCTGGAGGAAATAAAATGGATGTTACATACCTATCTAAAAGTGTCAAGAAACCACACCTAATAATTCTGAAGGCCCTAGCCTGGAACATCAGAGATCTGCAGGAGCAATACTTCAAGACAAGGCAAATGGAGGAAATGTATGCAGTGCTGCGACAGATTCAAATGACAATGGTTTCAAATCATGATGAGATTAAAAACAACTTTGACAACATAAACGAGCACCTATTTTAACTTAAACCTACAATTAAAAAATTCTCAGAAAACGATGGCAAAGAATGAATAAACAAACCAGATAACAGAATACAAACTAGAGGACAACAACCCAAAGAGGGAAGCTACAAATGAAGAGAACCACAGTCTAATACAAACAAAAGAAAACTTGCAAGATTTCGCCACAACAATGGAAATGGAAGATACCTTGTTTTTCAGGACTTCAAAATAAATTTGAAGATAGGAAAGAAGATCTAACAAAATGGATTATAGAGCAGCCAGGAGAATTATTAGAGTTTGGGAGAAAAGAAACACACATCCTACCTAACTTGTCTTTTCTGTTCTCAACAAGTTTCACAAAAATACAGGAAGAATCCCCTGGCAAGCTGAACACACTGATTTGGAAAGCTACTTCTCAAAAGAAGAAGGATAGAATTAGATTCAAGAGATTTGATTTGACTTACATGATGGAGTACTATATGATTAACCACTTGTTTGAATATGGTTAAAGGGCTAGATAAATTATGTATAAAATGGGGCCTTACAATAAGAGGGATAAGATATATAAGTAGTATAGTATTCTTTATAATATATGAAATATAAAAATATTGGGATGGTGTATGTGAATGAAGAGTTTGGATATTTAGAGTAATTAACATTGGAAAAATTATGACTGATAAAAATAGTTTGAATTCAGAGGGGAAATTAAGCTTAAATGAGAACCTTGAAAACAGGATGTATAGTGACTTAATAAGATGACTTTTATAAATACAATTGAAACATAAGCAGACCAGAAAAAGATGTTATATGCTGTTGTTACTGTTATTTGTACAAACATAAGAAAAAATGTTTAAATCCAACTTTCTATGTATTGAAAGTATTAAGAACTATATTTGCTTAATGTTGATAAAAGGAGAATAGTACTGGAAGAAGAGAAGATCAATGAAATATATCATTGATTGATTGATTAGTGTTTTTTAAAAAATTTACGAACCAGACAACACGCTGTTTACTAAGCACTAAAGATTGTTATTGTAAAAAATCAATAAAATATATTAAAAATAAAATAAAATACAGGATGTGTACAGTAACTCTAACCTGAATAAAATAAAATAAAATGCCCAAATATAAAAGCTGCCAAGATGGGATCATTAATTCCATCATTCCTCTGCCCCAATCAGCCTCTCGGGTAACCATGAGAGCTCAGATGCAGACCAGGTCTGACAAACCTGATAGTTAATTCACATGAAAGCTCAAAGAGGAACTGAAAACAGACTCTTGGTTCAATGACAACAGATTGCTATTGACCAATCGAGACCTTCCAGCCTCCCTCAGAATTCAAGCCCTCCAACATAGTCATGATACAAAACAAGCTGGTCATTTTGGATTTTTAAAAATTTTGCATTTGGTGCAGCAGCAGTTTTGATGGCCAGGCATGAAAAAGGACATTAAAAGTTATATACAAAGCTGTACTACCTGTGCCACTATGAAAAAGCATCCTGGCAAGCCTCCTGATCAGTTACAAGTGGCAGATCCTTCCCAGCCTTTTTGATGCAATAGAATGTCAGTTATGTTGCAAAGAAACAAGTTTGTGGCAGTATATTAGTGAATTTTAGGGAATCCATTATTTGAGGCAAACCTGAGAAAATCAAAAAAATTGAAAATTATTGCAGGATAATATATAATGGAATCAAAATGAAAGCAGTATATTGCCTCAGGCGGTTATAGTAGTTTTAAAAAATGTATTAAAATTTAATATTATAACATAAATCTTACAGAATTGGTCTCTGCTGAAATTCTGAAGAGTGTAGCCAGTCAAAATTATCCAAAAATAAGCTTAATCAGTTTGTTTTCTTCTATGTGCTTAGGCCTCATAATATCATCAGTTCCCAGTTTAACTATTTATTATGGGAGGTGGGGTGTGGAAGAGGCTGGTTAACATAATTTCAGACAAAGCATGAGGTGCTAAGAATGTAGAATCCAAGAAAAGAATTTCATGGACATTTTTCAGGATACCATCCGTGAGACCTGTTCAAATGTATTTGCCTTCACACCCCTCATTTCTTCCTTTCTTGCTTTTCCTATGTATTTTTGGGGCTTGCCATACTGTTGGGGACGGGTGCTTGCATGGGGTACATTATTTACTTTGCTCTGCTCTGTACAAGGTGCCCTCCCTCTGGGCGAGAGGAATGCAACCTGAAAACATCTGCCTTATCACCTGACAGTGGAGCCTGGGACCATTGGGAAATGAAACCGAGAGAGACCTTGAGAAGGGCGCTAAATCTCCAGGCTCTCATAACACTCTGGCACCTGTGGATTGGCTGGATTTCAACTGGACGGTTGGACATTGGGGGGAGGAGTTTTGAATTGTTTTTTGATGTACCCTTTCATGTGCCAAATCTTCAGACCTTGCTTTGCTCTCTTGCCATCACTAAGTCAATAAAAGTTCCTTTTGAAAAGATGCCGGTTTCAAAAGTTCTGCTTTCTTGGGAGATCTAATTGAGGCAGGTCCTTATAGCACCTTATTTTAAGATGACATTCTTTAAATTTTACTTAGAATAATTTTAAAATGAATAATGATGGGATCTTGCAGGCACCAAGGATGGCATCCATAAGCAGATTGACACCCATGAATGCTTTTTTGGGGAAGATTCTTCACATAAGCCTTGGATTGCAAACCAGTGAAGTTGTATTATGTTACACTGCAGTTCTTAAATTCAATCAATAATCAAATTTAATAATTCTTTGGAATTTTTTCAGATCTGTGTGAGCAAGTGTCCAGATAGGTATCTCACTTTTCTAAAGGCCTCCAGTATCGATCACACAGCAACCCAAGAACTAAAATATTATCAACAGTTTTGTGTCCCAGAGTTTACCAATCTGAAGAAGGTAAGTGGGCTGGATTGTTGGATTGTTGCTCTGTTCTTTCTGAAAGTACAGGTAAAAAATCTGCTTTTCTGGTCAGAAATTAATTTTGATGCACCCTGTCTCTCTCAATCTCTGTTCCAGAGTGTACCTGAAGTGTTGAAAGATGGTCAATGTCCAGCCATGCTTACACCAAGCAAGCCCTGTAAGTCCTTCTAGAAAAGAAGGCTAGTAGAAGAAACTCTGGGGATTTAATTCTAGTTTCAAGAACAGCTGAACCACTTTAGCACAAGCAAGCAAGGGCTGTGACTGCCAACTTCCATGGTCATTCCATATACAGTACATAACTCTAGATTTGATGCTGATATTGCTTGTTACTCACAGGAGTTACTTAGCCCAGTTTTCCCTATCTTTAAGATTTAAAAACATCCAAAGAATTAATTACCTAAACTCTGTAGCTGCTTGGATTTGGTGACTAATTCTTATTCACTTAAACTTTATGACACTATTACTATGTAGCTTGAGTGATTCAAGGTGGGAGCAGAAAGTAAAACTTGTGATAGTTTCCAGATTCTTAAGATTTTTTTTTATTTCCCAAAATCGGCAACATGGTTTGGTTGTGCACAGCAGAGCTTGGTCTTTGCTTATTGTTTTAAACACCAATACATTAGTTCGAAAGCATGTAAAAATGCAAGTAGAAAAATAGGGACCACTATGGTGGGAAGGTAACAGCGTTCCATGCGTTTTTGGCGTCTAGTCATGCCGGCCACATGACCATGGAGACGTCCTCGGACTAGCGCTGGCTCTTCAGTTTTAAAACGGAGATGAGCACTGGCCCCTAGAGTTGGAAACGACTAGCACGCATGTGCAGGGGAACCTTTACCTTACTATGTTAGGTAGAAAGATCAAGGATGTTGCTTTTAGCCATTCTCACAACTTATATTGAATAGATGACTATGATTCTTGTAACTTAAAATGAGTATTTTTGTGTGCCAAGGGATCTTTCTTTTTTAATTTTTTGTTTTGCTTTTGAGCCAAGTTGGTTTTGAACATTCAGTAGTGGATGACCTTCTTTCAGCCAGATGTTTATAACACATATAAATTCACCATTGAAGTTAGATTATGATTGAATACAGCCTGCACTGGTAGTCACAATTGGGAGTTGAATTTAGATTATGTTAAATAAATATTTAAGCTAATAGGAACCAAACCTTGCAATCATATGTATTAATAATTGTACTATAATAAACATTTGATTAACAATACAACTAACTGAAAATACATCTAAGTAAAACAGGAACTAACATGGAAATGCCAATTTTAATGAGAGCAGGATGGGGCAAACCCTACCCTTAACTGCAAGTTAAATAAAAGTATTTTTAAATACCTCTTAAAACCTTCAGACTCTGAAGGATAAAGAGGGAGCTAATTCTAGAGTTCTTGAAAGCTTAGAACCTGGAGATCACAATTCTGGATGGGGAACAGAAAGGAGACTCTTTCCAGAGAATATAAGATATGAATAAGATTGTCAGAGGAAATACAGTTATATACTGGGGGAGGAGAGATGATGTACTGGGAGGCTACTGGGAAGAACCAGTAGATTAAAGTGTGTTGGTGCAAATGGGAAACTTGTGAAGGCCCTGCAGTGTTTGTGAAACATGAGAATATGTTGCTCTAATGAGGCAGAGGAAATCACTGTGGTTAAATATTTAAATCTCTCTGACATTTAAACAGTGGCTCATAGATGTTTACCTGCAATCAGCAGCAAGAAAGGTGTTATCATGGTTGGAAATGCAACAACTTTCGATGATGGAAGTGGAAGTGGGAAGAAAAGGAATGTGACAGAACTTCTGGAAGGGGCCAAGTGAGTTTTATTTGCCTGTTACGGTAAATTTATTTATTTGGTTTACATGGACAACTAGCAAAAAATGACTCTGGGTAGGAACATAAAAACCAAGAATTAGAAACTCAATAATAATCTGGAATTGAAAAAAGAATAAAATAATAACAAATAACAAAACTAACCTAATTAACCAAGGCCAAAGAACACTTATCATGTTTAAGATCTTTCATTCTGGTCTAATACTTGAGTTAAAAAATAAACATCCAAACTTTGTGGGGAAAGTTATTTCACAGGGCAGGCATTATGTTACAGGCATCTAGAGCCCACTAGGTGATACTCTTTCACCAAAGATGAGTAGAGCTTCTCAGTCCAGGAACAGGCACAATTGTTGTTCAAGGTGGAGTTGTCCAAAGTATTGTCCTCCTTGACCACAGCTGCCATTTGTTCTTCCAGCAGAAACTGAGTCCAAGAAGAGACTCAAAGCTTATACTAGCTCTAACTAAATCCCATCACATTCCTCCTTCTCCCCCAGTATCATGTAATTCTAAGAATAAAGCAGAGGAAAGAAAAAGGCTGCATCTCCATATGTTGTCAAAGCAAGAACATCCGATGTTAGCAGTGTTGACATTAGATCTGTTTGGAAGAATGTATCCTCATTTAGGACCAAAACTAGAGAATCCTCAGAGTCATGGGACCCAAAAGCCCAAAGATACTCAGTTTGCTCTGTTTAAACTGAATACTGTTTTTTTTCCTGTCCAAACTCCCACAACAAAATAGGACTTTGATAGCAACACATTGTCAGTCTTGGTGGAGAATGTATAACTGGGTATAGTTGACTTATTGAAGATACTTGTGTCAAAGAAATCTAATTCTGCTTCAGCCATTGTTATTTCTTAGCTTCCCAACAGATGCAGGGGGAACAGGGGATGAATGGAATGTGCATTTGCAGCTGTGAAATCTGAGAAGCAAGGTCATTCGAGATTGTTATTAAGAGACAAAGGATTTTTCTCATAACAATTATCTGATGCTTAATTGGGGAATGTGACTTGCACTATCAGGGTGAAGGAAGTTTCTATTCCTTTTTTTGTTATAAGTTTTATTAATTTTATACTATTTACATTTAAATATTTGTGAAGCAATATGGTGGTTGGGTAATCAAAAGTGAACAATATCAAATAACAGGTTATTTGTACATAGCTCAGCTTACATCAGCAAAAATTCCCTCTCCGCTTCCCTTAGTTATAACATAATCAAATTAATCAAATTAATACGTTTCTAATTGTGATCTAGTCAATTAAAAGAAATTTCAATATATTTTCATAATACATATCAATATCCTGTTTTTAGGTTTTACCTAAATACAATGAAGTAATCTAAAGTAGCCTATGATAAATGAAAGAAAGCTTACTTTTGGGTGACCCACATTTCCCTCTTTCAATAAAAAGTAATTATCCTGACTACAAAACTTATATTATTCATTTCAAAACATTCTTATTTTTACCAATATCATCTATTTGTTATCTTAACAATTCACCACTTATATCAAAATATCTTATATCTTTCCAAATTCTATGATATATATCAATTCTAATAACTTTCTTTTAAAAATTAAATATAAGATGAGTTTCTATCTATATCATTACAACTAATATATTCTATGTCATCTTAACCATACATCAATTATTAAAATACTATCTTTTGATATATCATTCCAAATTCTATAAAATAGTTCAAAATTATATTCTAAAAGCTTAATTTTGTTTTCCCTTACAGTTATATTTTTAAGAGATTCCCCTTAATCCATTAAAAGGTATTTTTATACTCTATTTTTAGGAATCCCCCCCTCCTAAAAAGTACAGATTTTTCTTGCCTTCCTTTTGTGCCAATCAGGCTTCCCTTTTAGCATCTTTAAATTCTCAAATGTATCTCCCTTTCTTCCTATACCCCTTATTTGAATTCAGGGAGAGTATCCAAATGCCAGTTTTGCAAAAAAAATGTCCCCTTTGTAACCATTGAAGTTTTGCTTTAATAATTCAGTTTTTGATGATCAATGCAATATAGTTGTAATTAGAACAGTCAAGTCTTTGTCTTCTTCCAATTCCATCTGGATTAGGTAGAAAGTAGTAGCTGGTGTTATGGCTGTCATTTGATTAGTTGAATTCTCAATATAGTATATTTGAAGGCCTTTAGTGTCTTCACTCTTAATATTGCTTTCTTCAGGTGCTATTGCTTTTTGAGTTGTAAGTTTTGTAGTTGACATTGAAATTTGGACTTTAAGGTTCTCTGAAGGTTGCATTTGTTGTTCTTTGAAATCTCCTATTTAGTTAGTTAGTTAGTTAGTTTCCACTTCTTCTATTTGCTTTTGGATTGACATTTCCTCATTTAAGGTCAGAATTTGATTTGGTGGCTTTAAGTTGTCAGATTTTTCTTGCAATTTGGCTTTAATTTGCTCTGTCATTGCCAAAATTGTGTCCAATATCAGTTTATAATCAAGTGGTGAGATATATTCATCCATTTCATTGTTGTTTGCAGCTAAATCTTCCATGGTGGCTATTTTAATAAGAGTCAAAGATTATCCACCTCCAAAAGAGTTGTTTTCAGTGCCAGGTGTTCCCACACTTATCTTTAAAAGTAATGTCAAGGACAGCTTTGTTATTCAGTCAGTTCTCACAACAAGAAAAAGATTTACTTGCTGTACCAAGTTTCGCCACAAAATTTTATCAATAGCATATAGAATGCAATGTAAAAATTTTCTTTTTTTTCCCAAATTAATATAAAACTTTTGTAGCATTAGTCCATTTCCCCTCCCCTTAATTCACAGCTTTAGAGAGAAAATAGGGTAGTAGATCCCCACCCAAAAAATAGGAGCTTTTTAGTAAATACAGATAAAATTGCTTAATTTCTTTGCTGAATTACTTGATTTTCTTTTAAGGCTTTAAGGCTTTAAAATTTGTTCCCAAAGTAAATATTTGCAATTTTTTCAAAAAATGGGGAAGGCAATTTTCAGGAAATTCCCACAAGAAAATGGTTAAGGGAATAAGAAAGGTAAAGTCTCACCCAGGTCCTCCAGATTGCTTCTTAGTGCTGGGTAGTGCTTTTGGCTTTTGGCAGGGAGCGGCTTAATGATTGGCCATCTTTATGGCCAGTCTCTTCTTCTTTGGGCCAAAGGAGTTGTCCTGGATCCAAGCAGAGGGCTGCCACCCTTCCACAATCACAGGGAAGGAGAGGACGGAGTCATTGGAGATGCTGGGATGGATCGGAGCAATGGCAGCTTTCAGCCAGCTGAGCTTGGAGCAATGGCAAGAGGGGCCGCAGAAAGCTGCCAAAGCTGAATTCCTCTTGGTCCACCCTGGAGCTGAATTTGTATGAGAGCCGAGATTTAGCAGCCTGGAAGTGCTCAGAGGAGAACTGATCTGGAGGTAAGATCCAGTTGGGATCCAGTCAGCTCTGGGCACCAGTGCTGACCTTGTTGCTCTGTTCCCCAACTAGGAACAGTGACAGCTGCGACGGGGAATGGTTAGCCCCCACCAGTTGTTTTTCCACAGCTTGGCCTCACTCTTGAACCTAGAGCTCCCAGTCCTCAACCAGCTGCCACCCCACTGTCTGGGGCAGCTGGCCAACAGCCAGCTGGATCCCCTCTGTTACCTTTCCAGTTGCGTCCCCAGGCGCTGCCTCGTTTGCAATTTTCAGCTCTCTCCTCCCTTAATGAGCTCAGGGTTGCTTTCATCAGATCAATGGCCTTTTCCAGGATCCGCTCCTCCTCACTGGCGTGCAGGGAACTCTCCATCTCTTGCCTCCATTCCGGTTGGTGGTTACTCCACCTCAGGGTCACTTCTCCCGAAGCCTTTTCCCACTCACTTTTCCTTCCAACGCCCATCGACCACCGGGGTTTTCGGTCGTACTGCTCCACGGCTTCTTCCCTGGGGAAATATGCTGCTTCAGCTTCCCATCGTCTCTGGGATTCCATTTGTGGGGAAGACTCCCCCTCCATGGGGCTTCCCTCCTCTCTTGATTCGTCGCCAGACATTGTATTTGTTGCAAAGTCCCCCGGTAAGGTTTTCCCTTCCAGGTTGACTCTTATAGCAGATTCCGTCTACTGTCAGGACCCACCTCAATCCACATCTTAGGAAATAAGAACTCTTGGATGCAAGTTTGTCCAAAAGGAAAATGTTTACTAGGATGGAATCGATTGTGGCAATACAAGACGGAATCTAACAAAGTTACATTTCAATCCTATATAAAGCATTCCCATTTCAGCCCCTCCCCTCATCCATTTGGTCAGGCTCCCATCATTTGCTTAGGTGTCAGGCCCTTCCGTGGGAAAGGGAGCTCTCCTTGGTTTTATTGTTATTGCTTCTTCCTTTTTCAGTTATAAATGAAGATGTGATCCAGATCTGTGTCTCCCCCTCCCTCCCCCAGTTCAACCATTTCCCTGTTGTTTGAAGAACACCTTAAGTAACCATCCTCTCCCCACCCCCCACCCCCGGAGAGATGGCAGAATCCCCAGAATAAGCACAATGTTCTACCTATACATTTATGAAATGTGATATAAATGGATTCTGACACTCTTCCCATATCACCATACTATAGAATGTGCCCTAGTTATCTCAAAAGACCTGTAAACCCAGAATTTAACTCTGTGAATTTGAGGAATTGTGTCTAACAGTGCTTAGAGTATATGATCACTATTTTGTGATCACTATTTGTGTGATCACTATTTTGGCCACTGAACACTGGCGTCATTGGCATGGTGGCCTAAATCTCCTAGTTTGCTCAAACCCTTTCCCTGAGAATGTTCTCCAGCACTATACTAGTGCCAACAGTTTCTAGTAATTTGGGCAAGGAAGCTAGTATAGTAGCTGTAATCCCATCTAATGTTTCATCATAACTATGCTCCCCTCCTCTGTGCCCAATCAGGTCTTAGTAATATATGTTATTCAGGTTTACAACAAGCTGATTTGGTATGTAGAAGCCAATACCTGGGACCCAGAGGTAGCATTGATTGGGTGTTGGGATTGAATGCAGGTATTGGAAAATAGAATTGGGATTCTGGACATTGAGACCATGCTCCTTGAAAATGGCACACCATATCTACTCCTGTCCATCATCACAAAAATGGAAGCTAATTAATATATAGATGAAGAGTTTGTAGTTTTCAATGCAGAGTTGCTATTTTCCAAATATGCTATAATTATGGGGTTGTTCATCTTTAACTGTCCTCCATGTAAACAGAAATGTGCTCATATTACTAAGATGATGATGCTGATGATGATGATGTTATCCATTTAGTAGTGTCTGATTCTTGGTGATTCTATGGAACAGGTCTCTCCACATCTTCTAATCTTGCACTACTTTGAGTTTTCTATGCTGTGGTTGGTGTCAGCTTTGATGGTGTCCAGCCACAGAGTTCTTTGATGGCCTAATTTCCTTTTACCACTAACTCTTCCAAACATAATTTCTTCAGTGAATTTCCCTGCATGGCCAAATTGAGACACAGTTTTATGACTTCGAATTCTGGGATTTGTGCAATATGGGCTTTGAGTTCTTAAGGAGTGTTTGGCAATTTCTATTGCTGATGTCCTGTGTTGGATTTTGGGTTCTAAATCTATTGCTCTGCTATTGTTAGCTGTATGTTTTGCTGCAAGGGATTTTGAAGTGTTTTTGTCCTGAATGGATTTTGCCTGTAGCATTTGTTTAGTTATGAATGGAGCCATTTGGGGAGGCTGCTTTAGCCAGCAGCCAGTACTTGCTACATTTGTGTTTTTTTCCTTTTTTTTTTCTTAAATGCCAGCTGCCAGCTTCTTAACTTTCCTTTCTAGCCAGTAGCTAATTCTTAAAGGGGAATGTGCCTTTTTAATCTAGTTCCCTCAGCGGCTTGTCTTTTCTGTCTCTGGAGGCTTTTCCTTGTTTGATATATATATATGGAAGAGGGAAAATATGGGGGGGGGTTTTTTCTAATTTTTCCTTCAGAAGGAAGGAGATGGGAATGAGAAAGAGGGAGGCAGGATAGGAGGGAGGGAGGGAAACAGGAAGGAAAGAGAGGAGGGAGGGAGGGTCTGAAGGAAGTCCTGCCTTAGCACTTGGTCACTAGCAGCCCTGCCATTGACTTTGCTTGTCAAAAGGTTGCAAAAGGGGATCACACGACCCTGGGACACTGTGACCATCATAAATATGAATCAGTTGCCAAGCATCCAAATATAAATCACATGACCATGGGGATGCTGCTATGGTCATAAGTGCAAAAAATGGTCATAAGTCACTTCACTGCCATTGTAATTTTGAACAATCACTAAGTGAATTGTTGTAAGTTGAGGACTACCTGTACTTTATCACTTTTTTTCTTTTTTTTTTTGGTCATCAAGTTTTTGACAACTTGCTAGGTGTACTTGAATATTGCCATATTTTAAAAGTGGTACAATTGGTGAAAAGGTTGAAAAGCCCTGGTCTAGAACAGGGGTCCCCAGCCCCTGGTCCGTGGACTGGTACCAGGCCACAGCATGCCTGCAGCTGGTCCCCACAAACAAGCAAAGTCCCATATGCGAGATGGCAGGCAGCACACAAAACCACGCACCCTCCAGTCTGTGGAAAAAACTCCATAGAACCGGTCCCTGGTGCCCAAAAGGTTGGGGACCTCTGGTATAGAAGACCTTGAAGGTCCCTTCTAGCTCTATTCTGATCGATCTTTCACAAACACAGGGAACATAATAGAGTGAACTAATTTACATTTGGTTGCTTCTTTTCCATATTCGGCTCATATTGAACATTACTATGCAACCCAGTGCAATCTGGTTTTTCATTTCTGTGTGCATTTACCACTTTGAGCTATCTGCAATACTAAGAAAGTGAATTTTCCCATGCATTCTATCTCTTCACTGTCAATTTCTATTTTGTTGTTTCCATTTCTTGCAGTGATCATGAGCTTGGTCTTTTTGATGTTCAGAAAGAGACCAAAATTCTCACTTTCATTTTTGATTTTTTTGATCAGATGTTCCAGGCCTTCTTTGATTTCTGAGTGAAGAGTTATATTGTCTAGCATACTGAAGATAGTTGATGTTTCTTCTACCAATCTTTATCCCAATTTTTTATTCTTCAAGATCTAGCTTCCTCATGATCATTACAGCATACAGGTTGAATAAGAAAGGGGAGATAATGCAACCAAAATCAAACTCCTTTCTCTGTCTTAAACAATTGGTCTCCATATGGTGTTTGCACATTGACTTTCTGATTTATGGACAGTGATTTCACCAACTTGACCAGAGCCCTACTAGGTATTGTAGGGCTCTTCAAAGCTTCTCATGATCAACACAATTGAAGGCTTTCTTATAGTTGAAGCACATGTAAATTATCTTTTTATATTCATGATATTTTTCCATGATCCAGCATAGATTCACGGGTGCCACAACCTCGTTCAAAAGCTGGCTTGGACATCTGGTAATTTCATTTCAATGGTTGGTGCTAGACGTTGTATAATTTTAAGATGAATCTTACTGATGTGAGGAATGAGAGCAATTGTGCAATGATTGGAGCAATCTTTAGAGCAGGGGTGCCTGGCTGAGGAATTTTGGGAGTTGAAGTCCACAAGTCATACAAGGGCCAAGTTTGAAGACCATTGCTTTAGAGTCTCCCTTTTTCAGCAGTAGAAGGAACACTAAGCATTTCCAATCCTGTGGCTATGTGTTGGTTTCCCAAATTTTCTGGCACAGGTATGTTAATGACGCTGGGTGGTACAGATCTCAGTAATTCGACAGGGAAAGTGTCAGCACCTGGAGTCTTGTTGATTGGCAGTTGGCTCATTGCCCATATGATCTCTTCCTCAAGGATGGCTGGTTCTGATTCTACTTTTTTTTCATATCATCCTGAGGCTGAGCCCCTTTGCTACCTGTATACAGCTCCTCTGTATATTCTCAACATCTGTTCTTGATGCCTTGTTGATCAGACAGTTCTTTCCCTTGTTTGTTTTTAATGATATATTTATGAGCAATAAATGATGCTGGGATCTGTTTGCACTCCTACATTTTTGTAGTCCGCTTCAAGCTGTTTACATCTCTTTTCCCAGTACACTTCATTGTCCTTCCTTGCTGCCCTCTGGAAAGCTGCATTCAGCCTTCTTCCCATTTGTCTGCTGCTTTGATTGCTTTTCTTTACTCAGCTATTTTGATAGTTTCATCTAAGAGCCATTTGCACTTTTTTCTCTGGCTTCTTTTGTACGTTCTTCTGCAATTCCAGTAAATGGTTGATTGAATTTCTTGGCACAATTCATCAGGCATCTTCCAGTAGTTCAGACCTGTTTTTCACTTCAGTTGTATATGTAATAGGAAGTTTAGTAACATCAAATGCCTCTTTGGAGGCATTTCCTTTTTGAAGATGCATAGTTTGACTTTAATATTTGCCAATAACAATTCATGATCTGAACTGCAGTCAGCACTTGGACATGTCTTAACAGCAGGAACTGAATTGGTCCATCAATTGACTGTATAGGACACGGTCAGTCTGATTATAGTAGAGCCCATTTGGTGAGGTCCAAGTGCATAAGCAACACTGTGAACTATGTATTCGTGATCTTAAAACTTTTTTCTTGGCAAAATTTTGCCAAACGATCACCTGCATCATTCCTTTAACCTAGTCCAAAATAACCAGTGGTGCCTGTCTCTGCTTATTTTCCAACTTATTTTCTGTGAAGCCTCACACAATGTAAACAATGTCTTTTTTGGGCACTTGTTTCACAGTTTCTTGAGCATGGCATAAAAGCCCTCTATTTCAAGCTCTGTTGCAGCCGTCACTGGGACATAGACTTGGATAATTGTGATGTTGAAGGGATTGACATGAATTCTGATAGTTTTGTCACTTACAGTTGAGAAACTTTCCATTGCTCTAGCAAGTTTCTTCTTACAATAAACACCACTCCATTTATTTTCCTGGTATCATATCCTGAATAATAAACAGTGAAGACTTGAAGACAGTGAAGACTTGAAAAAGCCATTGTCTGACCAATGTAGCTCACTGACATCAAGAGATCATTTTCCACCCTGATCATCATTTGACAATATCTAATTTACTCTGACTCATACCTCTGATGGCTGATGTATCTTTGCACAATGCAGACATTTGTTCCCGCCATTGGCTTTGTACAGCAACTGGAATTCCTGTTGTCCTGTCATTGGGGTCGTATCTGACACATTTGAGATCTTTTCCATAGAATTTTCTTGGTGAGTTTTTTTGCAGAGTAGGTCATCAGGTCTTTCTCCAAACCAGTAAACTTGCTTTTCAAGAGCTGCCCACAGACAGCAACTGCTACAGTCCTTATTAATCGAAGCAACGATCAATCTAGTATTGGGTTCTTTTTCTGTTGTCTTATTCTGGTTAATGGGTTTGTGGATATTCTTAATCTGGTTCCTTAGTTGAGACCTGTCTGGCTTGGTATACTTTCTGGTGGCATAACTGCAGCATAGCTCTCAACATTAAAAGAACACGCAAGCCCCTCTCCCCAACAAGAGAATATCTACTCATTAGACTTTGCCACGAGTGGGTGAAGATCCTGCAGTGCTGATAAACAGATACAGTAAGAGCAGGTGGAAGAGATATGTTGGTATAGATTGGACAGCATTTTTCCATTTTCAGCAATTATATTAAACCAATACTTGTTTAGTAACAGCTTTGCCTATGTCACATAGCTTCTAGGGATCAGCAGTGCTCTTCATTTGATCACCAAAAGGTGCTTTGGAGCATATAGGAGCATGAATCTAGTGCCTGTTTGTAAAGCCTTGATTGCAGTTCTGTTTCCTGTGAATGCAGAGACAGTTGGGAGCAACTTTCAAACCCTCGCAAGCCTTAGGTAAAAGTGTGTGCTTTATCAATATAAAAATTAGGTGCTCACAGGTGCTCCTGTGCATTCCAAAACATTCCTTTAGATCAGCGGGTCCCAACCTTTTCTATACCCCACATCCCTACAACATTTCTGATATATCCTCTCACCCCTTACAAAAGTTTGAAATAATGGCAACAGTTATGCATATACACTATAATTTTGAAAACCCAAGTTTTTGCACCCCCTGGAATATTGTCTCGCACCCCTAGGGGGTGTGAGCACTCCTGCTTTAAATAGATGTACAACTCCATAGAAATTGCATTTTCTTTCCTCCTGTTAGTTTCACATTGTGCTGCTTTTAATTACAGAAAAGCAAATGTCCTTCTGGAGACAAGACAAGTAGCTATGAAAATCTTTGAAGATTACACCGTTTCCTGGTACTGGATAATAATGTAAGCATAGGACTGAATAGCCCCTCTAAACTATAGAATGAAATTGCAGCTTAATTATCCCAAAATCAGAACATTGGAGAAATTAGAAAATGTATAAACTTGAGATGGTTTATATGGGGATCTCCCTTAATTTAATCCATATCAGCCGTACAAAGGAGGATTGGCCTCAATTAACCACTGTCCCAAAGTCACTCAGTAAGCACCATGATCAAGCAAGATTTTGGGTTTGCAAGAACTATTTCAAGACTTTCTGTCTTCCATCTGCAGAGGTCTCGTGATTTCCATGGTAGTCAGCCTTGTATTTATTGTTCTGCTCCGGTTCCTGGCAGGGATCATGATTTGGGTGATGATTGTACTGGTGATCCTGGTGCTTGGATATGGTGAGTTAAATCAAGTCTGGAATCTTATGGGTTATGGCAAAAGTCTACTGGAAATTTTCATTCTTCAGATTTAGTTTAGAAGTGGATAGAATATAGACTTCTAAAATATTCCAAATCCTCACAGTTGTGAACTAACCATGATCAGCTGTTGGAGACTGGAGTTAACAGTATCTATACATTAATGAGGTACCCATGGCTGACTTGGGTACCTCTGAGAGTTGGGTACCTCTGAATTCTGAAAGTTGTAATGCAACATATCTGGAAATGTCAGATTGGGGAAGTTTCTGCTAAGCCTTTATATAATCTGTCTGTATGAATTGCTTTGCTTTCTGTATTTTTAAATCACCACTCCCCATTTAGGCTGCAATATTGTGGGTATACAGTAATGAGAATGTTAAACCAAAGCTTTTGACAGCCATTTTCTCTGCCTTTTCCAACTCTTGTTTTTGTCTTCCAGGAATCTTTCATTGTTATATGGAATATGCTCATCTGAAAGGACAGGTTGGTTCTGATGTCTCCTTGATGGAGCTTGGATTCCAAACAGATTTTCGTGTCTATCTCCACTTGAAGCAAACCTGGTTAGCTTTCAGTGAGTTCCTGTTTGAGTATACTAACTAGTGGCCTTTTGACTAAGCAGACCTAGAAGCTATTTAAAAGTTGGAAAAGATCTCTTCAAACCTCCATACAGATGAAAGTGTATTCTAAATAGTTCTAAGAATTTTTCTAGTTTCTGTTTTTATCTTGCTTAGTAAATGCCGTATAGAGCAGGAATCAAGTCATTTCCTCTTCTTTTTTTTGATTCAGTGATCATCCTATGCATTATAGAAGTTATCATTGTCCTACTGCTTATCTTCTTGCGCAAGAGAATCCTCATTGCTATTGCACTAATCAAGGAAGCTAGCAGGTGAGGCTGACGTGGACTCTTCTACTTTTGGAAGTGTCATCTACAACCATCCCCTCATTAATCAGTTTTATAGTTCTCCAGAATTGGCTTGCTATTCTGGAGAACTAAATCTATTGCTGCTGGAAAATCAATCTGTATTGCATCAACAAACAAAAGAGAAAATGCTAAATTGAGATTAATACTCTCTTTTTGCCAGAGAATAAACTGGTTGTCCATCTCAAATATAAAACATTCTTTTTATTCATTTCTTTCAAAATTGTTGGAGTGGGAGGAGTTAAAGTTTAAAGTTAAAGTTCCAGCTCTATTCTATTGTAAAGTGTACAATATGTACTCCTCGAATAGAAACTGTTAACTGTTAACTATCCTGGATATACTGTAGGTGAACCCAGTCCCAGTGTGACCAAAGAACAAACAAGGCTTTATTGTGGCTGGCTGTACTAAGGCACTGGAACTGAATCATGTGCTTTTTCTTTCTCCCCATTCCCCATCCCTCTTGCAGGGCTATCGGACACATCATGACATCACTTCTGTTTCCACTTTGTACTTTCTTTCTGGTGTGTCTTTGCATTGCTTATTGGGCTAGTACTGCTGTGTATCCTTCCTCAATTTTTATTTCTATCCTAGATAAATGGGTGAAGGGGATGGGTAACCTAGTTTTCAGATGTTCATCTCAAGCAAGCAAAAGTGGCATTTTTATTACTATAATAAGCAGTTCCTTAACTGCTTCTAGTTTCTTGTCTACCTCTAACGAAGCTGTCTACAAGGTGTTTAATGATACAGAATGCCAATATGCTGGAACAATTTGCAACCCAGAGGTAAGGAACTTAAAATAATTAACTAGTGAAAATATTTTCAGTTAAGCTGTTTGGAAACCACAAGAATATAGCAGTCCATTCCTGCTGAATGTGTGACAGATCCTCTTGCAAGGGCCATGGACTTGGAGTGGACTCACTCCTTCCAGTCCTTGTTTGAAGAGTCCGAGTCAAGCAGGTTTCCCTCCTATTCCAGAGAATGGGATGTTCAGAGACTAGGTTTGTACTTTCTCCCAGAGAAATACGCCCAAATGTGCACTGTTTTATTTTAGCAAGTATAAGCATAGCTTTATTGGAGAATTAGCTCTATGCCTTGTTCATTATTTTAAATTACTTTTTGAAAAGCAAAAGAAAAGGAACAGTTATATCATGAATTAATAATTGGCACATTCTGGATATTCTAGAAGCCAAATTCTGGAAATTCACAAGGCAAAATTTCTTTTCTGCCCAGATTTTTGGAAACTTGCGTATATATTTAGGGGAAATAAAATAAAAAAGCAACATTATTTTCAAGTAAGATGTTTAAATGGAACTTTAACAAATAACAATTTTCTTCCTTCTTTTAGACCTTCAGTAATTCCAATGTCACAAGGCTGTGCCCAGGAGCACATTGCCTCTTTGCCTTCTATGGTGGTGAGACTGCCTACCACAAGTACCTCATCATCTTTCAGATTTTCAATATTTTCATGTTCTTTTGGCTGGCCAACTTTGTCATTGCTTTGGGCCAAGTTACACTTGCTGGGGCCTTTGCATCATACTACTGGGCTTTTAAAAAACCTGATGATATGCCAGCATTTCCCCTCTTCTCCTCCTTTGGCCGAGCACTCAGGTAAAGGGAATGGGGTGCAAAGGAAAAAATGTCCATTTGCCTTGATATCAGCAATGTTTACCTTTTGGAGGAATAGGAAATTATTATTAGGGACCTGTCAGGGCTCACTTCAAAACCTCATCCCAAGAAAGCAGCACTCCTGGAACAGTTTCTTTCCAAAAGGAACTTTTATTAGGAGAAGCTGATAGCAGGCGTGATAGGCAGGATCTGAGGGTTTCCCACTCAGATCAATAGGTTAAAAGAGTCTCAAGCAAAACCCCACCCCAAATAGTTCATCCAGTTAGTTTGAATGGGCAAGTCCCCAGGCGTTGTTCGCTGTGGGAAAAGAGCTGATAACGGGGTCCTTTCCCATGCTTGTGAAGATATTGTTGGGTCTTCACACGTTCCATTCCACAGTGAGAGATAAACTAGATGGCCGGAGACACATTCTTTTCTCACCCCAAGGTAACATCAAGGGAAAGCCAGTTCAGCATGCAGGAACAGCGGAAAGGATACATTGTAGCAAAGCAGAATAACATAACACAGAACCTTCCCCCCTCCCCCTTGGGAATGGCAGAAGCCTCAGAAAGAAAGAAACAGGAAAGATATGAGATGGATCGCCCCCCCCCCCAGGGAAAAATGGGTTCTGACAGGACCACTAAATTCACAGAAAAGATAGGTGCAAGCTTAGTATAAAATTCTTTGCGATTTGGATAAGATGAGATTGCAAATTGTTGTTTGCTTTGTGGTTTGGAAAAGAGAGCTGATTTCTGAGAAGCCAGTATTATAACTGAAGTAGATATTAGGCTTATTCAAGGCCCACTTAGATTCTCTTGGATGAAAAGTGCTGCAGTTTTCTTTGTGAGAGGAGAGTCAACATGATGTACATCACAGGTAGTTTCAAAAACTTGTGAAAGTCTGAAGAGGCTTTTGCAAAAGCATAGACCCACAAAGAAGTCTCTCTTGGGCCTGGCAAGTGCTGCTTGAGAAGACACAGTCCTGTATTCTTCTGCATAGTAGCATTTCCTACAGCCAGAAGAGACTCCAGTCAAGAACTATGTCATCCTCCCTCTTTAAGAAAATGTATACTGGTGTGTTGCAGCCTTTCTCTGCTGCTGTTTTCTCCCTGTAGGTATCACACAGGTTCACTGGCCTTTGGATCGCTGATTCTTGCCATTGTTCAGGTCATTCGAGTCATTCTGGAATACTTAGATCATAAACTAAAAGGTATTGATCCATTCTACTGGCTAAAACTTTCAGGCATTTCTTTCGTAAACCTACCTCCAAGGGATGGTGCTATTGTGGTTTGTAGGGTGTTAAGATTTTTTTAAATTTTTATTTTGATCTTTGTTGTCACATTCTGTAGCAGTTTAAGACCTGTAGGGATTTTGTGCTGTTAAAGCCCAAGTAAGTAAGTAAGTAAGTAAGTAAATAATCAGAGGGATACATGACTCTAATGTGATAGAGAAAATAATAACTTTCTCCTGTCCTGTTTTGCAATCCATTAGCTTCTGAGAATATGTTTGCCAAGTTCCTTTTGACCTGTTTCAAATGCTGCTTCTGGTGTCTGGAGAAGTTCATCAAGTTTTTGAATAGAAATGCATACATTATGGTGAGGAATTCAAACACCTGTGACTTATTTAGGGCATTAATGCAGATTTCTAGATGCTCTGCACAGTAAGGGAACTATTCTAAAGAGTTTATACCTTTGGCAGAAGTTGCAAGTTTTCCTTTAGATTCTTCATTATTCATTAAAAGCAGACTTGGCTGCCAAATGCATTCATCTTGGTCATTTGTATAGTGCATTTACTTGTCCTGATGATGCTGTGCCAATGCTGCAGCAGTTACTGTATTCTTCATTCTTAGTACTGTATTTTCCGGCGTATAAGACGACTGGGCGTATAAGACGACCCCCTACATTTCCTGTTAAATTATAGGGTTTGGGCTATACTCGCTGTATAAGACTACCCCTCTTCCAACGCACACCAAATAAAAATTAAAAAACATCAGATTTGATTTTAATATGGTAATTTTAATTCAAATGCTTATGACATGCAGGTACTTAGTAGGAAAACTGTCACTTATAAACAAAAGGCTGTTTGTCATCAAACATGTAAACATAAAACAGTACAAGTGGATTAAACTTAATAATATAATAATAATAGTAGTAGTAATAATAGTAGTAGTAGTAGTAATAATAATAATAATAATAATAATAATAATAAGAAGAAGAAGAAGAAGAAGAAGAAGAAGAAGAAGAAGAAGTAGTTGGAAGAGACCTTGGAGGTCATCTAGTCCAACCCCCTGCTAAGGCAGGAAACCCTATACCATTTCAAACAAATGGCTGTCCAGTCTCTTCTTAAAAACTTCCAGTGTTGGAGCATTCACCACTTCTGGAGGCAGGTTGTTCCACTGGTTAATTGTTCTAACTGTCAGGAAGTTTCTCCTTAGTTCTAGGTTGCTTCTCTCCTTGACTAGTTTCCATCCATTGCTTCTTGTCCTGCTTTCAGGTGCTTTGGAGAATAGCTTGACTCCCTCTTCTTTGTGGTAGCCGCTGAGATATTGAATCACTGCTATCATGTCACCCCTCACCCTTCTCTTCGTTAAACTACATATCCCAATTCCAGCAACCGTTTCCTATTTTCCTAATTCACTTTTTCACTTTTCCTAATTCACTCTAAAGCTTTCCCTGCGCAGAGCCTTAAGTAACACCAGCTGCCTGCAATTAGTTCAGGTTCACATCCCACCAGGCTCAAGGTTGACTCAGCCTTGGACTTCCGGGTGGCAAGGCGCCGACGACGACAGCTGCTTTCAGGTTGTCAGCTTCGCGGCTTTGTAGAACTGCCGAAAACAGCGCCGATCAGCTGTTTCGGCGGTTCGGAAGCCCCCTCCTCGGGAAAAGAGGAGGGGGTGAGTATCCAAGTAGGGGAAGGGCTCTCCGGGGCCGCCAGGGCTTAAAGTTCTGGCAGCTGAAGGATTGAGCCCCCCCGAAGCTTGGATTTCTCCGGGCTGCGCAGCATTTCTGCTCCGTGTCTTTTGGAGCAGAACAAGGCGAACGCAACCATCCCTGCTTACAAGAATGGATTTTGGAAGACAAGAAAGCAGGCAGAGCGATGCAAGAGAATAAGGAGTAAGTGAACTTTTGATCTTTGGCTCAATCCACATTGAAGACCTTGAAAGTGAAAGTGCGTAGTTGCAATAGTGGAAAAAATGGCGGCTAAATCTTCTAAACTTACTAAAAGTGCGGGGGCTTCCCCCCTGCCGCAATCTTCAGTGCAAGTTTTAGCACCTCCTGCACCTTTACCTTCGCCTGTTTTAACAGTTAAAGTTTTGCAAGATGCTTTGGAAAAGCATTCACAGCATTTAGCTGAGATGATACATGATAAGTTGGATGAGAAGCTGACAGAAAAATTAGCTGAAATTATGGATGAAAAGTTGGAGGAGAAGTTTACAGTAATAAGGGAGGACATCTTGCTTGCATTTCAAGGCATGGCGATATGTATTCAACGCCTGGACGAAAGAGTGGAGGACCTCACTCAAAATAATATTAAATTGGATGCAAAGATATTAGAGACTGAGAATGTGGTGGATAAAATTGATTATGACCTGACATTGGTACAATACCATGAAATGGAATTTGCTGTGAGAATTAGAGGTCTTAAGGAGAATCTCAAGGAAGATTTGAAGAAAATAGTCTCTGTTGCTCTGGAAGATGTGTTGGGAAGGCCAGCTGAAGGAATTGCAGAAGATATAGATAAAATCTTCCGTGTTAATTCCTGGATTGCGAGACAAAGGAAACTACCTAGAGATGTGGTTGTTTATTTTACAAAGAGAGCAACCAGGAATGAAGTTATTCAAGTCTCTTACAATACTAAGCTTGTGATTGCAGAGCAAGAAGTCCTGGTTTTAAAAGAGATCCCTCCAAAAATTTTAAGGAAACGAAAGGAATTTGCATTTCTGGCACAGGAGCTTAAGCGACGTGATATCAAGTTTAGATGGGAGATCCCAGTGGGTATGGTGGTAATGTATGAAGATACAAGATACCGTCTTGCTACAGTGATGCAGGCACGTGATTTTTATAGCAATGTTTTAAAAGCAATCCCCATACCACTTCTGGAATCAACAAAGGAGGGAAAGTCTCAAGATGCCGAAGGAATACAGACAGATGAGAAAGCAGCAGGAGTGGGTCAAATTTCAACAGTATCAGAAGAAGTAAGAGACCAGAGGATTACGCGTGCTGCTTCGAGACGAATCAGACGTGAGCAAGAGCAGGATCAGCAGAATGTTGTGGAACTTCCAAAGTGTACCTATAGCGAAGCTGTGGGAGGAGCGCGGCCTAAAAATGTGAAGGGGATTCTGGAAGACGCGCTCCAAAAGCTTCGGGTTGCCAGAAATGGTGACTAAGTTTTTAACTTGGAATGTCAATGGATTAAATTCACCACAGAAGAGAAAGAAAATTTTTCAATATTTAAAGCAATTTAAGACTGATATTATTTGCTTACAAGAAACACATATTAGAGCTATGGACCAAAAGTATTTATTAAATTCAAGATTAGGTACACAATTTATTGCTTCTGCAGCTAACAAGAAAAATGGAGTGGTTATTTATGTTAAGAATACAATTACAGCAGAGTTAATCGAAGCAGATCAACAAGGAAGATATGTTATTGTGGACTTGTTAATAGAAGGCAAAAAAACTCTTTTGGTTGGATTATATGCTCCTAATCAACAGCAAGCTGATTTTTATAGTTTATTACACAGCAAGATTACCCAATTGGATTACAAATCTTTTATTTTTATGGGAGACTGGAATGGTGTTTTGAATGTACAAATGGATAAGAGTGGATCTTATAGAAGTACCCCAAGTCATGCTAAATTGTCTAAGTCTTTTTTTGAGATGATGGATGATATGGAACTACGTGATGTTTGGAGGGAGAGGAACTCACAAGAAAGGGATTATACTTTTTTTTCTGATAGATATCAATCTTTTTCTAGGATTGATTTTATATTATTGACTAATGATCTTTTTTTTAGAACTAAGAAGATAAAGATTTGCTCAAGGACTATGTCTGATCACAGCCCAGTTTGGTTAGAGATTGGAAAAGACATTAGAGAACGACGTTCCTGGCGTTTAAATGAGAATTTGTTTAGAAATCAGAAAAATGTGGAAGAGTGTAAAAAACAGATGAAGGTTTTTTTTGAAACAAATATGCATAAGGGTACTTCTATGGAAATGGTATGGGATGCTAGTAAGGCGTATATGAGAGGTGTGTTGATATATCCTAACAATAAATGTAGACGTAATTTGGAATTTAGGAGGAAAGAATTAGAGATAGAGATTAAGGAAAAAGAAAAGGCTTTAATTTTGAATCCATCGGATGTGAAGATCAAAGAGACTATTAAGTTATTAAGAGGACAATTTGATAAGTTAATGGCTGATCAGGTGGCAACTAATCTACGGTTTGCAAGGCATAATACTTTTTGCAATGCCAATAAACTAGGTAGATGGTTAGCTTATATGCTAAGGAAGAAGCAAAGGGTTTCTAATATAGATAAAATAGAACATAAGGGTAAGGTTGTGTATCAACAGAATCTTATCAAGGAAACCTTTGTTGATTTTTATTCTAAATTATATGCTAGAGATAAGATTAATGAAATAGACATTGATTTATATTTAAAAGACTTTAGCATCCCGGTTCTCACGCAAGAGCAAAAAGAAGAGATGAATCAGTTGATAACTGAGGAAGAAATATTCTTGGCAATCAAACAGTTAAAAGCAGGTAAAGCACCAGGCACGGATGGTTTGACTGCTGCGTATTATAAAAATCTACAGTTTGAGATGATAAAGCCATTAAAGGAACTGTTTCAGACAATTCAAAAAGGGGGAGGAGTGCCTCCGTCTTGGAAAACTGCTTTTATTTCTTTAATCCCGAAAGAAGATCAGGATGTTACTCAAGCAAGAAATTATAGGCCAATATCACTTTTGAATACGGACTACAAGATATTTGCTAAGGTTTTAGCTAGTAGACTGATGAGGGTATTGCAACAGGTAATTCATGGTGATCAAACTGGGTTTATAAGTGGTAGACAAATGAAAAACAATGTGAGACATATAGTTGATTTGTTGGAATTTCTGGAAAGGAATAACCAGATCCCTGCAGCATTGATCTTTTTGGATGCTGAAAAAGCCTTTGATCAATTGGATTGGAAATTTTTGCTGAAAGTATTAGATAAAATGAATTTTGGGGATGAATTTCTACAATCAATCAGGGCATTATATCAAAAGCAAACAGCTCGAATAATTGTTAATAATAGTTTGACTGAAATGTGTAATATTGAAAAGGGTACGAGGCAGGGTTGCCCGTTATCACCTTTATTATTTGTCTTAACGTTGGAGATATTACTGATTAAAATACGGAATTCGGAAACAATCAAGGGAATTCAAATAAGAGATCAGGATTATAGATTGAGGGCGTTTGCGGATGATCTGGTTATCACGTTGACACACCCAGAAAATTCTGTTATGGAATTGATGGAGTTAATATCGCAATATGGGAAAGTTTCTGGATTTAAGATTAATATACAAAAAACTAAAATGTTATCTAAAAATATGACAGTATTACAAAAGGTAGCTTTAGAAAGGTTAACTGGATTTGAAATTGTTGAAAGGGTTAAATATTTGGGGGTATACTTAACACCCTCAAATGTTAAATTATATAAAAACAATTATGAAAAGTTATGGAACAAAGTGCAAAAAGAATTGGATAGTTGGAAAAAAATACAATTGTCATTATTGGGAAGAATTGCAGCAGTAAAAATGAATGTTCTGCCAAAATTTTTATTTTTGTTTCAAATGATACCCATTCTCAAAAAGGATTCAAATTTGGAGGAATGGCAGAAGGGTATTAATAAATTTGTTTGGGCAGGGAAAAGGCCACGGGTTAAATTTAAAATTATGCAGGATACGCGTGAAAGAGGTGGTCTAAAAATGCCCAATTTTAAATTAAATTATGAAGCTGCTGCATTATCAGCTATAAGTGATTGGATTAATTTGACACAGGGGAGACTATTAAATCTTGAAGGGCATGATTTGTTATTTGGTTGGCATGCATATTTATTGTATGACAAGAAGGTAGACAATGTGTTTAAAATGCATATTTTGAGGTATGCTTTGTTGCGAGTTTGGAAAAAGCACAGACAAAAGTTAAATTACAAGATACCTTTATGGGCAATACCCAAACACGCAATAGAGAATATAAATGTTGGATTTAAACATGATGTGACTACATATAAGGAAATTTTGAGTTTGGAGAGGAATGTATGGTGTTTGAAGTCATATAATCTTTTACGAGAAAAAAAGATTGTACAAACTTGGTTTCAATATGGGCAATTACAAGCCAGGTGGAAAGAGGACCAGAAAATTGGTTTTTTAATGGATGATGAAAATTTGGTAAAGCAAATTAGAAATCAGGGACCAGCACATATCAAACGGATATATCTTGCATTGATAGAGATTGACTCAGAAACAGAAATTGTTAAGGACTGTATGATAAAATGGGCACAGAATATTCAGGAAGTTATCACAATGGACACTTGGGAAAAGATCTGGGTGAGAAATGTGAAATTTACGCAAGCTCAAAACTTAAGAGAGAACTTTTATAAAATGTTTTATAGGTGGCATTTAGATCCTAAAAAGTTAGCAAGTATGTATCCGAATTATCAGCCTAAATGTTGGAGATGTGGCGGTGAAGATGCGACGTACTTTCATATATGGTGGACTTGTAAAAAGATCAAAGCATTTTGGATTAAAATTTGGTGGAATATGCAGAAGATATTCAAGAAAAGGATAAAGTTTTGTCCGCAATTGTTTTTATTGGGCATTATTACTGATACTACCGTGCTGGACATTAATCTGATGTTGAACTTAATTACGGCAGCGAGACTTTTAATAGGGCAATACTGGAAGAAGGAAGAACTGCCGACTATAGAGGAATGGACTTTAAAAGTTTCCAACCTGGCGGAAATGGCGAAGATTTCAGCATATTTGAAAGACCATTCGCAACAACGATATATTGTGGAATGGAAGAAATGGATTGACTACATCCAGAATAAATACGGGACTAAAAAGTTTCATCTAGCATTTGAATAAGTATATTGCTTGTAGTCAACTTATAAGAGCTAAAGTGCGAGAGATTTAATAGTTTATTGTTATTAGTATATGGGAGTTTATGATTGTTTACTTTATTTTTATACCTTGTATCCAGCTCTGGGAAGTCGGGGGGGGAGGGGGGAAGGGGAGGGTGAGAGGGTGGGATAGGGTTGGGAAGGGAGGGAAGGGTTGGGGGATGGGATGTAATAAATGTATTGAAAAACTTTTCAATTAAAAAAAAAAAAAAAGGTTGACTCAGCCTTCCATCCTTCCGAGGTAGGTAAAATGAGGACCCAGATTGTTGGGAGCAATAAGCTGACTTTGTAATAATGCTGCTTGGGGGTGATGGTGGTGAAAGCTCTAATAAGCAGGCATATACATAGAATGAAGGCTATTGCTAAGCACATTGATTTGTGCTTTAAATTGTAAGCCGCCCTGAGTCTTCGGAGAAGGGTGGGATATAAATGGGATTAAAAAAAAAAAAAAGACCAAATGGGAGATCCACTCCAGGTTTTCCAGCCAGCCCGCCCAGTTTCTGAGTCAAATGTGTCCTTAGAGCTAAGCAGCTGCTCTGGCTACGGCATTCCCCACCTGCCTTTCAAGTTGGGATAGACTACAGCTGCTCTTCAACTTTAGAAGGAAAGATGCCCAGACCCCAGCCTGTAAAAAATCACAGACTGAAGCTTCTACTCGAATTGGTCCCGCTTTCCCTGCACAGACTAAATGGGAGATCCGCTCCAGGTTTTCCAGCCAGCCCTGTCCCTAAAGTTTCAGCACCAGGCGTATAAGACGACCCCTGACTTTTGAGAAGATTTTCATGGGTTTAAAAAGTCGTCTTATACACCGGAAAATACGGTACATGTTTTCAGATGAAAATGCTAATTACCCATTCATGTTAATTCTGTATTGATTTTTATTGTGAAGTTGGTTATGAAATAAACTGGGGGCCTGATAGAATAGTTATTGATTAATAAATAAATAACTTTTTAAAGCTAGCTGAGCTTGGGGAACATGATGGGAAAACATAACAAACAAAATAAGAGAGATCCAGGCAAGTACAGTATATTTTCCTTCTTATTCCCTTCCCTTCATATTCTCAAAAGTCATGTAAAAATGTGTTTGCTTGTTTGTTTGTTATGTTTTATCATGGCATTAATATTTCCTAATTATTATATATTTGTCTTTTTCTGGCTCTAAGTAATCATGTCTTTGTAAAAAAAATAATGTTCTTCAATAGATTTTCTCTTCCCCCCCCCCCCATTTGACAATTTCCCCAGATTGCTATTTACGGTACCAATTTCTGCACTTCTGCCAGGAATGCCTTTTCCTTGCTCATGAGGAACATAATCAGGTGAGGGCCTGAAAGCTGCTTTTGGATTTATTATTCTAATTGGAGGAGCTCAGCAAAGTTCTTTATTGTAGATTTAGTAGCTGAAAATTCCATGATAAAGTGGTACAATCATTATCATTTAAATGTCCAGTGGCAGTGGGCATTCTTTATGATAGCACTTACATTGTGGAACAAACTGGATTCTCAACTGGAGAATAGTACAGAAATATGAATGCCTGTGTGTATGAATGCATCCAAGTTCTCTTGACTAATACTTTGCAGAATGAGATGGGTAGCATAGAAATATAAATAAATTGTATCACCTGCCCTAATTGTGAAATTATTTATATATTTTATTAGTTATATTCTATACCTTATAGCAATTCTTATAAACCTAAACTTACTTCATAATTTTAAAATGGAAAGTGGCATGAAAATGCTGTAAACATTTATTCATTCATGCAAACAGTAATTTATTATTGAAAAATTACAAGATGTGCTCAGTTTGAATATTTGACCACTTTAAAATATTTGTTTTTCAATGGAAATGTAGCAAGAGAAGATATTGTAATATATCAGTAAGACTATAAGTAAGATAAGTAAGCCCCAGCTGATTCTACTTACTTATGATCTAAAAGAAAAGGGGAAGTCTTCTTTCAATTGAGCTTGATTTCATGGTCCTTTTCTATTTCTGGTGGTATGGAAGTGTTTGCCACTTCTTTCTTTCAGGATGTTTTTTCCATTGCCCACTAGCAGTGGAAAATTTTCAGGTAGTCTTCCATCATCTGCTAACCAGGTCCAGCTCTGCTTAGTTGCAAAGTTCTAAACTAACTTAGTCCCAAAGAAAATTGCCTGGGTTCTACGGATGCATGATAAAAATTAGGTATTGCTGTAACATTCTCAGTTATATTTGTATAACAATTCTATTTGGGTAGTCCTTGACTTACAAACATTCATTAAGTAACCATTTGAAGTTACAAGAACATTGGAAAAAGTGACTTATGACCATTTTTCACATTTAACAACCATTTAAGTATTCTCAGTCACGATCAAAATTTGGACGCTTGGCAACTGGCATATATTTATGATGGTTGCAGTGTCCAGAGCCATGTAATCACTTTTTGTGACCTTCTGATAAATAAAGTCAATGGAGAAGCCAGATTTACTTAACAAACAATAGAAGGAAAGCTAGCTCTAAAAATATGGAAGGAAACAGATAATTAAAAGAGTAAAACTTTCCCTCCCCTCTCTGACAGTTCAGGTCACATTGTCCAATTAATGTAACTACTTAACAGCCACAGTGTCAAGGTATGAAATTTACTGTCTTTAGGACCACTGTAGTGCTTCTAATTTGTCTACAGTTACTGGGGGGGGTGGGGGTGGAGTTTGAGATCTATAGGTGCTCCCTATCAGCAGGAGAGCCGAAGCCGCTGAAGAGATGTTTTGGCAAACCAAAGTTTCTTCTCATTACTGGAAGATTAATTGGACAATGTGACCTGAACTGTCAGAGAGGGGAGGGAAAGTTTTACTCTTTTAATTATCTTTCCTTCCATATTCTCAGAGCTAGCTTTCCTTCTATCGTACCGGTTTGCTAATACCTAATATAGTTTACATTAGATATCACTATCAAATCTGAAGATTTCTAAAGCCATCTTTGTCATTCTGAGTTGTCACAGGTTGAGGGGGGGGGGGAGAAGGAGGGAAGAAAATGACAGTTTTGCTCTTTGCCAATTGCTTTTATTGGGTAGCATGATCTATAGCATAGTAGAGGGGAGGGAATTGTTACATTTGGTTACATTGAATCCCTCGGGAATTTTAGAGTTGGTTTCACTTTTGACCATGACAAAAATATGTATCCAATAAACATGTGCTTTGAGGAAACTTCAAGCCTCTGAGTTCTGCTTTATTTGGTTTCATTAGTCGGAACCTTGACGTTCACAATGTCTCTGGTGTTTTTCTTCACTGGGCTTCTTAGCTAGAACTTGACACTATGCTAGCTCTCTTCAACTTCAATTCCTATTGAGAGGTCCTGAGCCCCTATGCTCTTTCTGGTAGCCCCCACAGGGGTAGTGAAGACTCAAGAGAAGATGCCTGAAACAGAGCAGCCAGCTGGAGCTGGGGCAGGGTTGATCAACAAGACCCTAAGTGGGGTCTAAAGCAGCTTTGAAACCCCACCAGCCTCAATGCGTCCCAGGGAGCGGGCTGAACAAAAGGAGCCAATCCCAGTCCTAGGGGGGGATGGGTGGAGCAGCTGTGTTCAACTGGCCTGAATTGGAGAAGTGGTGAGAAGTTTGCCAAAAGCCGCCAAAGCTGAATTCCTACTATGCTACCCTTGCCCTGAGCTGGGCAGAGAATGGTAGAAGCAAGGAACGTTGGAATGGCTATCACTGAGAGAACGCTACTTACCAATGTGCGGCAGCCAGTCGGTGGAGCAACTGAAGCAGAAGCTCAGCAGCTTGGAAGTCTGAGCCAGCCCCACAACTGGATCCCAGACCTCAGGGAGGTTTGGCACAGCTCCCAGCACTGACACCGACCCCAGCACTCAGTGGGAGCAACAGCTGTGGTGGTCAGAGGAGTAACTAGTGTGCAACCAGGGATGTCTCTGTAACTTGGCCCTTGTCTGGGATCGAGGGCTTGCAGTCTGCCAGCGGCACCTCCCCCCAGCCTGGGAGAGTAGACTGGCAGGCCCTGCTGGCTCCTGGGTATGGAGCCCACCCGTGGATGAATCCATATGATGGGACCCTGGCCAGCACCAAGACCACCTCCATCCCCGCAACTGAGAGCAACATTTAACTGAAACCTTAATAAGCTGGTGTTCTTCCTCAAGCAAGCCTTGTTACTTCCACAGAGTCGGCCTCCAGGAGGGTGCTGTCGGCCAGGCAATGCCGGCTGGAGACCCCCAGGGGGAGAGCCTTCTCTGTGGGCGTGCCAACCCTCTGTAATGAATTACCCCCGGAGCTGCGGATGACCCCTGACCTTCAGGTCCTTCCGCCGTGACCTGAAGACTTGGTTATTGCAACAAGCGGGTCTGGACTGACTACGGTTTTTAATTAGGTTTTTATCAGGTTTTTAAATTGCCACGTAATTATTGTATTTATTGTTTAATTCTTTTAAAAAACTTTTCATCCTATGTTTTTTTAATTTTTATTGTTGTGAGCCACCCTAAGTCCTCAGGGAGAAGGGCGGCATATAAATTTAAATAAATAAATAAATAAAATCTGTCCCAAGGGAGTACTGCAACCTCATGGAGACATTCAGCGAGAGAGAATGTGATGTCCTGCTCCCTCACCGCTCCACAGACTGTGCTATCAAGATCCTGCCTGGGGCGAAACTCCCAAAACTGAAAATGTATTCCATGATTCCGAAGGAGATTAAGAAGATGAGGGATTATATCAATAAGAACTTAGCAAGGGGTTTTATCCAGGCGGCAAATCTTGAGTGGTGGCAACAGTGCTATTCAAGGAGAAGAAAGATGGATTGCTGAGATTATGCATGGATTTCTGTGGGATTGATGGGGTGTGCATGGAAAACATGTATCCCCTCCCTCTGATGAAGGACATGTTGGGATATTTGGCCAAACAGAAGATATTCACAAAATTAGACCTGAGGGAGGCGTACTATTGAATAAGAATCAAGGTGACAAGCGGAAGATTGCCTTCAAGTGCCCCCTCGGAAGCTAGCAATTTAAAGTGATGCCTTTTGGACTACAGGGAGCCCCTGCAGTGTTCGTGCAATTCATAAATGAGGTGCTACATGAGCACTTAAAGGGGTTTTGGTGTACCTGGATGACATCCTTATTTACACTGAAACCATGGACTAACATGTGAAACTAGTGCAACAAGTGCAGTGGAAGCTATTGGATGCTAAGCTGTATGCCAAATTGTCAAAATGCAAGATTCACAACTCTAGTCTAGACTACTTAGGCACGGCCTTTTCAACCAGTGGTACACATACCACCTGTGGTACATTGGCAGGTGGCAGGTGGTATGCAGCCCTGTTCAGCCCAGCCAAGGGTAGCAGGGGAGGAAATGAGCCAAAGGGGCGCAGTGCAGAATTTGCCATGAGCGAGACTTCAGGAGCTGCAGGGCAGTTTGAGGCAAGGCAAGGCCCCAGTACATCCGGCACACCCAGAAGTGAAAGGAGGAGGAGAGGGCAGAGACAGGAAGAGATATAAAAGGGGGCAGTTTGGGCGGGAGAAAGAGAGAAAAAAAGATGCAGCCTTGGGAGGAGGAGGAAGAGTCGGCTGGAGCTGCACTGAAGTTGAGGAGGAGGGCGAGAGACAAGAGGACAAAAAACAGGCCAAGTGTGCACATGGATAGCAATGACAAGTAAGAAACAGCTAGGGAAGGGTCGTGGCATGAGAATCCACGTTCCCTGTGCCACGCCACCCAGACCCCACCCAGCCTGCCCAGTTTCAGCAGGCAGCAGAGAAGTCTCCTCATCGTGCGGAGAGGATGGACCAGCTGGCTGAGATGAACCGGCAACAAGCTGAGCCTGCCTGGGCATGCGCAGAGGTGGCGGTGAGCTAGCGGCTGTGCTGCCGGTGGCCATGGCTTGAAAGGCCACTGTAAATTGCTGGACAAGAGTCACACAGCATTAAGAGCAGAATGGCGGGAAGATATTTGTAATGGGAGAAAACGCATCCCCTGAAGGAGATCAGCAAATGGCCTGTTATGTATTGAGCTTTTGGGAAGACCTTATCATGTGTACGCTGGAAAGCTAATGGTTCTTCAGCAACACAGATGGGACTTTCCAGTCCAGGCTGCAGTCGACTTGGCGGGAATGATGGGTTCAATCTGATTGGTTTTTCAGATTATGAGAGACTATATAAAGACTGCATGGATACCCCTAACCCTCAGTACAGTTAAAGTTATGAATAAAGCAACTATTCTTCTGTACTCATCTGCCTGGCGTCTTTCCTGCTTGTCTGAACCCGAAACATAACAGTGGCAACGAAGGTAGGATCCTGCTTCACAAAGAGCTGAAGTCACGAGGGGTTGGCTTTACATGCTGGTCGAAAGAGGCATCTTTCCTCTCCCCCGACCTTTCGGCCGGCTAGTATTAATACTCTAGTGGCCACACGCTCAGAATTACCCGTCTGAGCAGGATCCAGAATGCAGGAGGAGAAGATGTCAAAGGTCGGCAAGCTCCGATAGTTCGACATTCGCCACCCCGATTATTGGTCATTGTACCTCGGGCAGATCGAAAATTACCTACGGGCAAATCAAATTGCTGAAACCCTCAAGGCAGCAACACTGCTCTGCATATGCGGACCTGCAACGTTTGATCTAGTGGAGAGCCTATTTGCCCCCACGCCAATAGAGTCAGTATCGTTTGCCGACCTCAAGCAAAAGTTGAACAGACATTTTAAACCGAGAATGTCCGAAATGGCGTGGAGATTCAAATTTGATCAGAGTACAACGCCCAGGAGAAACGGTGTCAGAGTTCATCGCAGGCCTGCGCCAGGCCGTGCATCTTTGCAAATTCTCCAACCTGGAAGAATGCCTGAGGGATCAGTTAGTATGTGGCCTTCGCGATAAAGCCCTCCAACAGAAACTATTCGCAAAACCAAATTTAACACTGTTGGAGGCACAAGATGAAATAATGGCTGATGAAGCAGCCAGAGGCGCAGTACAAGTAGTGCAAACCACCAAACTTCTCAAAACAGAAGAATCAATCCACCACGAGGTCGCAAAATATGGTGGTGAAACCACAGTAGAGGAAGAGACAGAGATAGACAAGCTACAGAAGCAAGCAGGAACAAATGAACGCAGACTTCAACAAAAAGAGAACAATTATAAGGCAGTTCTCTTCCCTAGATGTATGGGTTGTGGCGGCAACTATACCCACGTGAACTGCAGGTTCCGGATGTCCATGTGTCGGGCCTGTGGAAGGACTGGACACATTGCGGTCGTATGCCGAGCTCGTCAAAGAGACGGTCAACACAAGCAGCAGTCGGGGGAGCCGGCAAGGAGAGGTACCCGGGCCCAGGGTCCAACCAGTGTGGGGTTTTTCAAAAGCCGGAGGAGTGTCTGCCGCACAGGGGCTCATCGTCCCCTTAAATCCAAGCTTAAACTTTTAATCGAATTACAAGGCATTCCATGTAAAATGGAATTAGACTCTGGCTGAGCAGTCTCGATCATTTCGCACAAGACGTTATTTATTTATTTATTTAATTAGTTTTATATACCGCCCTATTCCCGAAGGACTCAGGGCAGTTTACAGGGTAAAATTTAAAGACAATATAAAAGTTGAAATAGAAATAGAATTAAAATTAATTAAATTAATTAATAGCCCAACAAATTAAAACAAAGTTTAAAAACTTAAAACCCCTCAGTCCAGGCCAGATAGATCAAAGAACCAGGTTTTCAGGTCCTGGCGAAACGAACGAAGGTCGGGGGCAGTCCGGAGTTCCACAGGCAGATCATTCCATAGGGCAGGCAAACCCACAGAGAATGCCCTCCCTCTGGGGATCACCCGCCGGCACTCCCTGACTGGCGGCACCATAAGGAGGCCCTCCCCTATGGGAGCACACAGGATGATGGGAAGTTGATGCTTGCAGCAGGTGCTCCCTAAGATAATCCGGGCCCATGCCATTTAGGGCTTTATGACCAAGATGACCAGCACCTTGAATCTCACCCGGAGGGCAACTGGAAGCCAATGCAGCTTGCGGAGAAGAGGCGTTACACAGGAGTATCGGGAGACTCCCATCACAACTCGTGCGGCTGCATTCTGCACCAGCTGAAGCTTCCAAGTGGTCCTCAAGGGCAGCCCCATGTAGAGAGCGTTGCAGTAGTCTAACCAGGAGGTCACGAGCGCATGAGTGACTGTGCGTAGAGCATCTCGGTCCAGATAGGGCCGCAACTGGTGCACCAGGTGAACCTGGGCAAAAGCCCCCCTGGTCACGGCTCCTATATGATCTTCCAAACTGAGCCGTGAATCCAGAAGGACGCCCAAGTTGTGAGCCCTATCAACAGGGGGTAACACCTCACCCCCCACACACAGTTAGCGATGGACAAAGCTGGTTCTCCCAAGATGCCGGTATGCACAGCCACTCAGTCCTGGCGGAATTGAGTCGAAGCCTGTTTCTCCCCATCCAAACCCGGACTGCCTCTATGCAATGGGACATCACGTTGAGGGCATCACTGGGTTGGTTCGGGGTGGAAAGAAAGAGCTGGGTATCATCAGCATACTGATGATACCCTACCCCGAAACCATGAATGAGTTCACCCAGCGGCTTCATGTAGTTGTTGAACAAAAGGGGAGAGAGGACCAACCTCTGAGGAACTCCACAAACGAGAGGCCTTGGGGCGGATCTCTGCCCTCCCGTCAACACCGACTGCGAGTGGCCCAGAAGATAGGAGGAGAACCACTGTAAAACAGTGCCTCCCACTCCCAACCCCCTGAGACGCCGCAGTAGGATACCATGGTCGATGGTATCAAAAGCCGCTGAGAGATCTAACAGGACTAGGACAGAGGAACAACCCCTGTCCCGAGCCCACCAGAGATCATTCACCAGTGTGACCAATGCCATCTCCATGCTGTACCTGGGCCTAAAGCCCGATTGGTACGGGTCTAGATAATCAGTTTCCTCCAGGAACAAAGGAAGCTGATGCGCCATCACTCTCTCGACAACCTTCGCTAAAAAACGAAGGTTGGAGACCGGACGATAGTTGTTTAAAATAGCCGGGTCCAGAGCAGGCTTCTTGAGGGGCCTCACCACCACCTCCTTCAAGGCAGTAGGGAAGGTACCCTCTCTCAAAGAAGCAGTTATTACTGCCTGGAACCAGCCTCGTGTCTCCTCCCAAGCTGAATACACCAGCCAGGAGGGGCACGGGTCCAATAAACACGTGGTGGAACTCAGTCTCCTCATGATCCTGTCCACCTCATCCAGGGTCACAGGATCAAATTCACTCCAAATGACATTCTCAAGACCGCTCGATTCCTCCCCATCAGTCTCTGCCCAGTCAGAGTCCAAACCGGCCCAAATCTGAGCGATTTTGGCCGCAAGATGATGACTAAACTACTCGGCCCACCCCTGCAAGGGCTTCTCCCTCACCTCCTGATTAAGGAGGGAGCGGGTCACCCTAAACAGGGTGGCCGGGGGGTTATCTGCGGACGTGATGAGGGCAGCAAAGTAATTAGACTTCGCTGTCCTCATCGCCGCAAGGTAAGTCCTCATAGTGGCTCTCAACCGCAATCGGTCAGATTCAGATCGGCTGGATCTCCAACAGCTCTCCAGACCCTGTCTCTGATGCTTCATCTCCCAGAGCTCCACAGAAAACCATGGGGCCCATCGGGATCTGCGCCGGATCGGGTCACAAGGGTACAACATGGTTGAGCGCCTCGGTGGCAGTCCTTTCCCAGGCCTCCACCAAGGCGTTGGCCAGGCTGTGAGTGAGGGAAGTAGGTATAGACCCAAGTGCTGTCTGGAACCGTTCCGGATCCATTAGGCGCCTGGGGTGGAACCACCTGGTCAGTTCCGCAGCCCAGCAGCGAGGGGTGGCAAAACGGAAGACCAACCGCAGGAGATGATGATCAGACCATGACAGGGGGACAATAGTTGCTGAACCCCCTCCCAGATCATCAAGCCACTGTCCAGATAGAAAAACTAGGTCGAGAGTGTGACTCCCCTCATGAGTCGGACCCTGAATTATTTGGGTCAGGTCCATGGCCGTCATGGAGGCCATGAACTCCCGAACTAACTCTGACAATCCCCCTAGGGAAGGAAGGTTATAGTTGCCCAGAACTATAAGTGTGGGAAACTCAACCACCAACCCTGAAAGGGCATTGAGAAGCCTTGGCAGGGCCATTGCTACACTGCTGGGCACCAGGTTTGTCAGCAACAAGCCCAACTGAGCCCCAGAGCCGCACCTCAGGAGGAGTGACTCACTCCTGCCCATCTGTACAACAGTGGTTTCCCACAGACATAAGGTTTCCCATATAACCACCGCCACACCCACACCCCTACCCTGAGCCCGCGGCTGGTGAAGCACACAGAAACCTGGAGGGCAAAGCTCAGTCAGAGGGACACCTCCCTCTGAGCCCAACCAGGTTTCCGTAATGCATGCCAGATCTGCGTGTTCCTCCTCGATCAAATCACAGACGAGGGGAGCTTTGTTCACAATGGATCTGGCATTAAAATATACCAGCCTGAGCTCAGGGGCCTGATCCCCCTCACCCCCGGATAAGTGGGTACCAACCAGAGGGTTGGAGCGCGCCACCGCTTGAAGACAGCGGGGGCGTGATCCCAGATGTTGATATGGCCCTCTGTGTAACTGCCTGCTGCCATTCCCAATTGTCATGGGGATTTGAAACCCCACTCCACTGCTGGGAAAACTGGATGTCCCCAACTCCAACCCCATCTTGCCGGGAACTATCTCAGGCCCGGACTGACAACCAGTTGATAAAATACACCCTATATCCCTCCCAACCCTACCATTCCCCACCCCCTAACCCCTTAAAATAACTGGCTAAAAAACATACCAGGGGCCTCTTAATATATTTCCACCAGTGGCCCCTGTCTATGCCCAACCACCTCTTAGGGTCCCAACAATTGGGCCCGTCCTTAAGGGAAGTAGAAGAAAGAGCAACAGGTCGTACCCAGGAGGGAGGAACCCTCCTGAAAGCGTACAACTGAATAACACAACCGAACCATATACTAACAATGTCCACTTAGGGCAGTTATGAGCAGCTAGATGGTCAACTAACACTGAAATGATGTTAAAGTAATATTAAGTCCGGAGAGTGTCTCAGATCCACCGAGCCGGCCCCACTCTCACTCGAGCCGGCAACCAGACAAAGGAGCCACAACTGTCCTCTCACAACAGTTGAGGTGTCGAATCTGGGGTAGACTGATCACGGACTACTGGGATAGACCCACCCCAACTGATCTCTCACATCAGTGGAGTGGGTTGATGGTCAATTCAACCACCCTCTCACCACGGTCGATTCCTGGGTCCATTCCAGGCTATTTAAAGGAAAGTCATGGAAGCAAGAACATATAAACCATGTCCATGTCCAGCAAAGCCGACCCAATGGCTGGCAAGATGGTAATTGGCGGAGGTGTTCCAGGGACATGCTTCCGGAGGGGGGGGCACTGCATCATAAAGCGGTGCCCATAAACAGTTCCAAGGCGAAAATTGCGGCCATGGTCAATCTTCAAGCCGCCATGATATCCCGGCCATTGTCACCGTTTCAAAAGGAAGGAAAAGAAAACAGTGTCTACCAACTGTTCCAAGGTGCTAGATCAATCTTCGGCCGTCACAATCTCCCAGGCCACAGCTGCCACTCCGAGGAGGGAGAGAGGGGGCCTCCTAGCCACCGTTGTCACTCTGGAAGAGGGAAGAGTCTTCGCGCCGCAAAAACGGCGCCTGTCAGCTGATTCCAAGGCGGCAAAATCAATCTTCAGCCACCATAATCTCCCAGCTGTCATTGCCACTCCGGGGGGGAGGCCACAGTGCTGTAAAAACGGCATCCAGCAGTTGTTCTAAGGCGGCGAGATCAGTCTGCAGCTGCCAGAGCCTCTCAAACCTCACCACCATTCCGGAGAGAGGGAGAAACCTCCGCACCACCAAAAATGGTGTCCACAGCTGATCTGTGGCATCCACAGCTGATCCGCAGTGGCGAGGCCGATCCTCGATCTTTAATCAACGCAGCCACTCCAGGGGGAAAAGACGGCCTCCGCACCACAGAAAATGGTGCCCGGCAACTGTTCCCCACTCCAAACCTTGATGGAGATATCAAGTCCCCATGGGACTTCCTAAGCTGCCCAAATCATTGAGACCCAGAGCTCAGCTCACGACCACCGCCATCTTGTGCAAAAATAAAAACTATGTTTGCAGCCGCGGCTATCACTGGGTGAAATTGAGGCCCTGAAGCATTATTCTGACTGGCTTTCAGAACACCCATGTTAAAATCAAGGGGGAGGCCACCCTGTCAGTAAAATTTAAAAAGTTTCTAGGGCACCTGGATGTCGTAGTGGTAGAGGGCCAACGAACAAGTCTGATAGGACTTGACTGGTTTGAGGCATTGGGAATCCAGATAACAGGCATAAATCGAACATTGACCTCGGAACTGTGTGTGAGGAATTTGCAGACGTGTTTGATTCTAAGTTGGGAACTTACACAGGGCCGCCTATTTCATTTAAATTAGACCCTAATGTAATGCCAATCAGAATAAAACCAAGAAGAGTTCCATTTGCGTTAAAACACAAAATCGAAGCAGAAATAGACAAATTAGTGGAACAAGGAGTGTTGCAGTCTGTTGAAGGGGGGGAATGGGAAACCCCTATCATTACCCCACTTAAGCCAAATGGAGAAGTTCGTATTTGCGCGGATTATAAGTGCACCCTAAACAAAGCTTTAAACCAGCATGCTTACCCGGTTCTGATAGTCAGCCATATTCTCGCCTCTTTATAGGGAGGCGCCATTTTCGCTAAGCTCGATTTGGTGCAGGCGTATCAGCAGCTGCCAGTAGACGAGGCCACAGCAGCAGCTCACACACAAAGGAGCTTTCAAGGTCAAACGGTTGCAGTTTGGCGTAAGCGTTGCACCAGGCATATTTCAAGAAATTATGGAATGCACACTTAAGGGCATTCAGGGTGTTTGCCCATATTTTGATGATGTTCTCATCACAGGAGAATCTGAAGAGGTTTTGGCCAGTAGGCTCAGGGCTGTATTGCACAGGCTATGCAACGCGGGAAACAAGTGCAGTATAGGGGTCACTTCAACAGAATTTTTGGGATTCCATATAGATGCCAGTGGAATCCACCCTGCAGAATCAAAGGTAAAGGCCATCAAAATGGCTCCTAGTCCCAAGAATAAAGCAGAATTACAAGCATTTTTGGGTTTATTGAATTTTTATCATACATTTCTGTCTCATAAGGCAGTTATAGCAGAGCCCCTCCACAGGCTGCTTGATAAGAAGGCTGTCTGGAAGTGGACTAATGTACATGAGAGGAGTTTTCAGGACCTTAAGGGCCGGTTATCAGACAAATCTACTGTCACACATTATATAGAATCTAAACTTGTTTGCATTGCTTGTGATGCATTTCCCTATGGGGTGGGAGCTGTTCTAAGCCACTTAGAAATAAAATGGGAAGCAAGTCCCCATAGCATATTATTCTAGAACCTTATCTGTTGCTGAAACAAATTATGCACAAATTGATAAGGAAGCCTTAGCCATAGTGGCTGGGGTCAAAAAATTCCATGATTATTTATATGGAAGAAAATTCACTGTATTTACTGATCACAAACCTCTTTTGGGCTTATTCACAATAGATAAGCAAACCCCCCACATATTATCACCTAGAATGCTCAGGTGGTCCCTATTTTTGTCTGCTTATAATTTCAAGATGATTCACAAACCTGGAAAGGAAATGGGCCATGCTGACGGCCTCAGTAGGCTACCCTTAGCTCTTATGGATCCTGATCCAGCCCCTGCTGCACAAATACTGTCCATACAGGAGTTACCTGAATTCCCCCTCCATGCTGGGGACATTGCTGCTGAAACTGCTACAGATAGAATTCTAAGCAGAGTATTGTCATGGGTATTCACAGGATGGCAAGACAGAAGTCCAGGCCCTGAATTCTAGAGTTATTTTATCAGAAGGCATGAGTTATCTGCACACAAAGGATGTTTGTTATGGGGTAATAGAGTCATTATCCCCTCAGTCTTGAGGGATAGAGTACTACAATCCTTGGATGAGGGTCACCCTAGTATAGTGCACATGAAAGCATTAGCTAGAAGCTACCTGTGGTGGCCTGGTTTAGATAAGGCTGTTGAGGAGCAGGTACATGGTTGCTATATTTGCCAAAGGTCAAGATCTGAAATGCCTCAGGCACCTGTCCATAGATGGGAGGCAACTCACACGCCCTGGTCTAGGATTCATATTGATTATGCTGGGCTTTTTCAAGGACAGTTATTCTTAGCTGTAGTGGATAGCCACTCAAAATGGCTGGAATTAGTTCCAGTCCCCAATATGACTACTGCTAGGGCCATCCAGGAGCTGAGGAAACTTTTTGCTACACATGGGCTACCTGATGTCGTGGTTTCAGACAATCGGGCTCAATTTACTGCTGCTGAGTTTCAGGCTTTCCTCAAAGCAAACATGATCAGACATGCCACATCTGCACCATTCCACCCATCGTCGAATGGACAAGCTGAATGAATGGTGAGAATGAACAAAGACACACTCAAGCACATCATCACAGGTGACTGGCACCATAGACTAGCAGACTTTCTACTTTGTCAACACTCCACACCTTGTACAGCCACAGGAAAAAGTCCTGTGGAGCTTCGCTGGGGCAGACGCCTCATCACTAAGCTGGACAGACTCCATCCAGACAGAATGGTGTCCTATGCTGCTCAACCCAAACCCGAGGGGGCTACAACCTGGTGACTTGGTCTGGGCCAGAAATTATGGGCCGGGACATTTGTGGGTTCCGGGGAAGGTGGTTGACAAATCAGGGCCCCTATCATACACAGTAGGGGTGGAGGGAGGGCGTCTGGTAAGACGGCATGTGGACCAACTAAGGAAGAGATTTCCAGAACGGTCACTGAGTATGGGGGTACTAGTCCCTCTCGTAGTTATCAAGCTGGCACACAGGCTAGCTCTTATCCTCCCTATCAGCATTTTCAGCACACAGCAGGTTTCGAGTCTGAAGAGGACCAAGACAGCATGGAGGTGCAACATGGAACCCCTGATCAGTCGGATCAGCCAAACTCCAGTGACTGCTGCGCTCACTCTGCTTCAAGTTTTGACTCTGGGGTGGGCCTACCGGGTGAGGCCAGCCAGAGCAATCCTCCATCCTCAGATTCTCCTGCACAGGAGAGCATGAACTCACCTGGCGTGCCAGATAAGTTGGTACACTCAAAGACATTCCTCACGGCCTCACAGGCCACCTGCATACCTTGCTGACTATGTAGTCAAATAAGACAAAGCATTGTGTAAAATTGATTACCAGCTTGTGGGCATGCCCATTGTTTTCTGGGGATCAACATGTATTAGGTTGCATTGCATACTGAAAAGGGATTAACAGAGAGTAAATCTCTCAGAAAATCATTCTTTAATTTCATTGTTGTCCACTTGTACTTTTAGGTGGTGTAATACTACTGGCAGAACAGCAAATCTGTCTTTAGTCTCATTGCATGCAACCTATACACTGCACATCCAAGAAGGTCGTGTTATGATTATTCTACCTTGAATGGGGTGAAACATTCAATTAAACATTGAAGGTTGGGAGTAAATCATAATCCTTAAATGTCAAGGGTTATAAGGTCTGTTCCTTAAAAGGTGTTATGTATTGAGCTTTTGGGAAGACCTTATCATGTGTACGCTGGAAAGCTAACGGTTCTCCAGCAACAAAGATGGGACTTTCCAGTCCAGGCTGCAGTCGACTTGGCAGAAATGATGGGTTCAATCTGATTGGTTGTTCAGATTATGGGAGACTATATAAAGACTGCATGGATACCCCTAACCCTCAGTACAGTTAAAGTTATGAATAAAGCAACTATTCTTCTGTACTCATCTGCCTGGTATCTTTCCTGCTCGTCCGAACCTGAAACATAACATGGCTTTCGCCCTCTTCCCACACCCGTGGACTCCTGAGAAAGGGTTGCCACGAGTGGCATGAGAGTCCACGTTACCCATACCATGCTGCCCAGACCCCAGCCTGGTTTCGGCAGGCAGCTATGCAGTTTTCTCACTGTGCAGAGTGGCTGGACAAGGCAAACTGGCAACAAGCTGAACCTGCCTGTGCATGTGCAGAGGCAGAGGTGAGCGCATGTGCCTGGTGCCTGTTGTCCTGGGTGAAAGGGTAGCACTGAGAATGCAGTCAGCCTGTGTGGCAAAACAGTCACCCGGGACGCCAGGCGCCAGGTGCATGCATTCGCCTCTACCTATGCATGCACGCAGGCAAGTTCAGCATGTGAGAAGACCACGCTGCTGTCTATGATGCAATTATTTTTAGGAATATTGGGGAAAATTATATATTTAATTGTTATCTATCAAAACAATAAGAATTGTATTAACTCAATGTTTGCAAAAGAGGATATTTTGGGAAAAGAGGAAATCAACTTAAACCATTATGTGGATTATGGATTATAGAAATCATTTGTTAATGATTGTTTTACAAATATAACCCAGACAACACACTATTCACCAATTATTAAGTGATTTATGTTTTTTTTAAAAAATCAATAAAAATATATTGCAAAAAAAATGTTTGGGACACAGCCAAAGCATACTTTAGAGGATTAGCTATAACTTATATGGCAAAAAAGAACAAGAAAAAAAACAACAAACAAAACTAAAGGAAGAATTTATGAAATTAGAATCAGAACTACAAAGAGACCCACAAAAGAAAACTCTTAAAAAACAAATGAAGATAATAAAATACAAATTAAATTTAATAGAAGCTGAAGAAATGGCCCAACCAATTAAAAGAGCAAAACAAAACTTTTTTGAAAATGCTAACAAGCTGGGTAGATGGTTAGCTTATAAACTGAAAAAAGAAAGAGAAAACTGATAAATTGCAAGATGTGAGAGGCGATTTACAAAATGATACAATAAAAAAAAAAAGAATGTTATGAAACACTATGATATAGAAGAAATTACCCAGGAAAAAATAAGGTAATATATATAGAAAATGCCAAGCTACCAAAAATTTTAGAGAACTTTAAAAATATGCTAAATGGGAAAATAACAATGATGAAGCTGACAGAAGTGATAAAAAAGTAAAAAAAATGACAAGACACTAGGCCCAGATGAGCTACCCACAGAATTTTACAAATGTCTACAAGATGTACTAACTCCATTAATGCAAGTGTGTAATGAGGAACTAAAAAAAGATAAAGGTAAAGGTTCCCCAGCACATGCGTGCTAGTCGTTTCCAACTCTAGGGGCCGGTGCTCATCTCTGTTTCAAAGCCGAAGAGCCAGCACTTGTCTGAAGACGTCTCCGTGCTCATGTGGCCAGCATGACTAGACACCAAAGGCACACGGAACACTGTTACCTTCCCACAGTAGTGGTCCCTATTTTTCTACTTGCATTTTTACGTGCTTTCGAACTGCTAGGTTGGCAGAAGCTGGGACAAGTAACAGGCACTCACTCTGCTACACGGCACTTGGGATTCGACCCACCAAACTGCCGACCTTCTGATCGACAAGTTCAGCGTCCTAACCCACTGAGCCATCGCGTCCCTTAATGAGGTACTATTAGAGGCCAAATCACCAAATACGTGGACAGAAGGCAATATTACCTTAATACCAAAAGAAGACTCAGACTTGACCCAGATAAAGGACTGTAGACCAATATCTCTATTAAATGTGGATTATAAAATTTTTGCTTCAGTAATAGCAAGAAAGATTGAAGAAATTTTTTGATTGAATTTATACATCCAGACCAAAAAATGGATTCTTACCAAAGAGACAATAAAGAACAATTTAAGAATTATTTTTGTTGTTGTTGTTAGCTGCGAAGTCGTGTCCGACCCATCGCGACCCTATGGACAACATTCCTCCAGGCCTTCCTGTCCTCCACCATCCTCTGGAGTCCATCCAAGCTCACGCCTACTGCTTCAGTGACTCCATCCAGCCACCTCATTCTCTGTCGTCCCCTTCTTCTATTGCCCTCGATCTTTCCCAGCATTAGGCTCTTCTCCAGTGAGTCCTT
>JAKJMR010017758.1:365826-401793 GCA_024449315.1 Daboia siamensis | reverse complement strand
AATAATAATAATAATAATAATAATAATAATAATAATAATAATAATAATTTTATTTATATACCGCCCTTCTCCCGAAGGACTCAGGGCGGTGAACAGGACAAATATATAAAAATACAAAAATACAAAAGTTAAAAAAGAATTAAACATATGCCCAACTAAAAACAATAAATACAGATATTAAAATAACCACCCATCCCCCATCAGGCCAGGCCGGATTGTACAAATAAGAATGTCTTCAGATCGCGACGGAAGGAGCGAAGGTCAGGCGTCATCCGGAGCCTAGCCGGCAACTGATTCCATAGCTCCGGGGCGCCCACAGAGAAGGACCTCCCCCTGGGGGCCACCAATCGACATTCTCTAATCGGTGGCACCCTGAGGAGACCCTCTCTGTGGGAGCGCACAGGGCGGAGGGAAGTTGATGCCGGCAGCAGGTGATCCCTAAGGTACTCCGGACCCATGCCATGTAGGGCCTTAAATACCATTACCAGTACCTTGAATCTCACCCGGAAGACAACTGGTAACCAATGGAGCTGTGTTCTCCAGTGAGTCCTTCCTTCTCATTAGGTGGCCAAAGTATTTGAGTTTTAGCTTCAGGATCTGATCTTCTAAGGAGCAGTCAGGGTTGATCTCCTCTAGGACGGACCGGTTTGATTGCCTTGCAGTCCAAGGGACTCGCAGGAGTCTTCTCCAGCACCACAGTTCAAAGGCTTCAATTCTTTGGCGCTCAGCCTTTTTTATGGTCCAACTTTCACTGCCATACATTGCAACCATAGCCTTGACTATATGCACTTTTGTTGACAGGGTGATATCTCTGCTTTTTAGTGTGCTGTCTAGATTTGCCATGTCTTTCCTCCCAAGGAGCAAGTGTCTTTTAATTTCTTGGCTACAGTCCCCATCTGCAATGATCTTGGAGCCCAGGAAAATAAAATCTGTCACTACCTCCATTTCTTCCCCATCTATTTGCCAGGAATTGAGAGGGCCGGATGCCATAATCTTGGTTTTCTTAATGTTAAGTTTCAACCCAGGTTTTGCACTTTCCTTCTTCACCCACAACAAGAGGCTCTTTAGTTTTTCTTTACGCAAACCCCTTCACCACGACAAGGCAGTAATCCATGAAGGGGTATCCGAAAGTAGTAGCATTAAGCAAAATTCATATCCCCTGCCTGGAAATTTCTTCGATATCGGATATATAAGAATTTGTCTAGAGTCTTTATATAGAGAACAATGAAGCAGCATATGGCTTAGAGTTTCTATAGAGCCATCACCACATGGACACAACCGAAGGTGCATAGGAGTGCCCTTAAATTGTCCAAAAAGGACTGCCGAGGGCAATGCATCCAGCCTGACTAAGGTGAAAACTTTACAAAATTTCAAAATTGTGATGGAAAATAAATAAGAAGCTGGGAAGAATCCTTCTGATCAGGATGTCGTCCAAGTAGATCATGACAAACTGATCTAACAAATCCCGGAAAATATCGTTCATAAAATACTGAAACACGGCGGGGGCGTTGGTCAGGCCAAATGGCATCACCGTGTACTCAAAATGTCTGTAACGAGTACCAAACGCTGTCTTACACTTATCACCCAGCCGAACCCTGACAAGGTTGTAAGCTCCATGCAGGTCCAGTTTCATGAAGATCTTAGCCTCCCGGAGTCGGTCCAAGAGTTCGGGGATGAGGGGCAGCGGGTAATGATTGCGCATCATGAGGGTGTTGAGTTTCCTATAATCGCAGCAAAGCTGCAATTCGCCGGACTTCTTTTTAATGAAGAGCACGGGTGCAGACACTGGTGAGGACGAGGGCCAGATGAAACCGCGAGCCAAATTCTTCTCCAGAAAGTCCCGCAATGCAGCCAACTCGGGGTCTGACATGGAGTACAAATGCCCCACTGGGAGAGGCACATCAGGGACTAAATCAATGGGGCAGTCATAGGGCCTGTGCGGGGGTAATTGATCTGCCTCTGTCTCGCTGAACACATCAGCAAAGTCGGACAGTTCAGGAGGCAAGGAAACCCCTGGGGAACCCTCCACCTGACCGGCACAGATATGGCAGGTGTGGTCCACGCACTGCAAGCTTGGGAAGGTGACCAAGTTCTGTGACCAATAGATCTGTGGGTCATACGCCCGGAGTCATGCCAGTCCCAAGACCACGGGGAAATGCAGATCTGAGGTGATATAGAACTGGATGGCCTCCACATGGGAACTGATGGCCATACATAATGGTTGTGTGGCGGTCGTAATTGGCCCAGACAGGAGCACTCGACCATCAATAGTCTCCACTAACATGGGCAGTTCCACCGGGCACTGGGGAACAGCCCATTTGGCCAAAATGCTGAGTCCATAAAATTTGTGGTGGCCCCAGAGTCAATTAAGGCATGGACTGGAATCCCCTTTGGCTTGCCAGGAAGGATCAGACGTGCCTCCAATATCAGATGTCGTGGAGGTCCACAGGCAGCATCGGAAAGATGTCGCTCAGTGTTGTTGTGGGACGCCCGACCTATCACACCATCTAGATCAGGCTTGGGGCGTTTCCCAACAGAAAAGTAGAGGACTGTCTCGGGGCAGACTCGGTCACTGATGCCTGTTGTTGCTTCTTTGGGCAAAAAACAGCCAAATGCCCAGGGTCCCTGCAGTAAAAACACAACCCCCCCCCCAATTGTCATCTGTTCATTTCAGTCACCAATAGACGAGACCTGGCGGCACCCAGCTCCATTGGCTCCTCCCTTTGAACTGGGGTCTCATGCATAACAGGGGCTGCAGGGGCCTGTGGGTGGCATGGCGACTCATTCACTGCTGCAACCAAGCGTCGATCCGCAGGCAGAGATGGATCAGCCCATTGAGATCTGAGGGAATATCCACACGGGCCAACTCATCCAACATCTCCTCCGACAATCCATCCTGGAAGGCATCCACAAGCGCAGCCTCATTCTAGGCGGAATCCTGGCTAAGCAGCCGAAAACATGTCAATTTTAATCCGGAATTAATACTTTTAGGTATAATCGCAGAAAACTATGATAAAGAATGTGTATATTTAATATTACATTTATTAACAGTAACGAGAATTACATTTGCACAATATTGGAAAAATGAAGAAATACCAGCTGAAAAACAGATCATTAAGAAAATCCTGGACTATGTGGAAATGGACAGGCTCAAGTTGAAAATGAAAGGGAAAGAAGATATGGAACACTTTCAGACATGGGATATTTTTTACAAATGGCTAGAAAAACAGAGTAGAGAATAGGAATGGAAGTTGTTTTATTATTAAGTTAAATATGTGGACCCAGACAACACATTGTTTACTAAGCATTAAGATTTGTAACTATAAAAAATTAATAAAATACTTTTAAAAAAGAAAATAGAAGAAAATTGGATGATGGAAGCCAAGCGGTGTTCGAAAAACTGAAGTTCACAGTTGAGCCAGTGTTAAAGCATCCAAACCTCAGAAGAGCCATTTGTGATCCAAGCAGATGCCAGTGATGTGGCCATGGCAGCAGTCCTCCTCCAGCAAAATAAGGAGGGAAACTTACAGCCATGCACGTACACAAGCTAAGAGATAGAGTGGCACTGGGTTGTTTGGGACAAAGGGGCTTTTATAGTATGGTGGGCGCTACTAACATGGAGACAGTTCCTGGAGGTGGCAAGGCTCCCTTTGAAGTGTGGACTGACCATAAAAACTTACAAGCACTGAAGACTCCCCTGCAAGCTTTCTCCTAAACAAGTCCAATAGGTGCAGTTCTTCAAAAGATTTGACTTTGAATTAAAGTACATTCGGGGGGGGGGGGTGTTTCTTGCTTCTGCCCTATCCTACATGCCCCAATATAAGAGTACTCAGGAGGAGATGGTGAGCTTCATCATTCCCAGCAGGCTACACATGGCATAGGCTACAACCAGGCAGCAAGAGAAGAAGAGCTCACCTCCCACCAATGCGTTTCCCCAACAACTAAAGCAAGACCTTCAGACCGATGCATGGTTTATGGCTCATCAGAGAGAGTTGACTATGAGGGGGACAAATTGTATGTCCCTGACCACCTTCAATTACAAGTTTTGCAATGCAGTCACAATGCTAAACAAGCACACCACTTTGGGTTCCTCAAGACATTATATCTCGCCAATTGTCAGTTCTGGTGACCAAAGATGAAAGACATTAAGAGCTATGTGGAAAGCTGTGCTGTCTGTGCAGGTAGCAAGAGACTACCAGGGAAGAGTCTGGGTCTGTTGCAGCAGGTGGCTGATCCGACCAAACCCTGGAAGGAGACTGCCATGGACTTTATAGTGGAGCTACCAGAGAGTGGGGGGAATATCATGATTTGGACCATGATAGACTTATTTTCCAAGCAAGCCCACTTCATTGTGTGTGCTGGATTCCCCTTGGCCCAGAGGCTAGTGAAGATGTTTTTGCAACACGTCTACCAATTACATGGAGTGCTTAAGTGCATCATTTCACATCATGGGGTGCAGTTCACTGCTATATTCTGGAGGGAATTTGTAGCAGTGATTGGGTCCTCCCAGGAGTATGACTACAAATGGATTGGCAGAACAAACTAACACAATAGTGGAGCAGTACCTACTATGTCAACTACCAGCAAATGAACTGGGCAGAGCTTTTGCTGTTTGCAGAGATAGCATATAACAACACAGTACACAGCAGCACAGGTTTCACTCCATTTAAGTTAGCCATGGGGCTGGAATTTGTGCCAATAACCCGCAAGAGACCCCCTCTGTCAAGGAATAATTCTTCCTATCAGAGGGTGATGGACCATGCTTCAGACGATGCATAATGTGTGTGGGTGAAGGAAAATAAAAGCCCGACGCATATTCTATTAAAAACCTTTAATCACAAAAGAAAAATATATATAAACAAAGAAAGGTAACCGACTACATCCTATCCCATCAGACAGTAAAAGAAAAGCGAAGACAAAAACTAGAAAAACTTTTTACACTTGCGCACACAGCAAAGCTAACTCATAACATAGCTAGACCACATGACATTCACTATGGTTACCAGATAGATTATCAACACAAGTGCAGAACAGAAAGAAATGTACAGTTAAAATTGAGCTTTTCGGACGAACTAAAAAAAACGTGCAGTGACACCCTCCTTGAGCACCCTAAGCTGGGTTCATTCCAACAGGTCTGGAGCGATGCAAAATGGGCTTTAACTAAAGCAGCCAAAAGTCAGAAAAAGCAAGCAGACAAAAAAACGAACTATCCAGGAAACGTTCCATATACGAGATAAAGTGTATCTGTCCACCAAGTATCTTGAGGTGAGACAAACTTACAAGAAGTTAGGGACGAAGTATATAGATCCTTTCCTCATCATAAAAGTCAACCCAGTGATAGTAATGCTAAGACCCAAGGTTATTGGGTAAAGTGCACCCAGTATTCAATTTCATCTTACTGAAACCATATAGGGGATCCACAATGAGACCAGTAGGGGAGGCAGCCCCAGTCCCAATAGTGGTAGAAGGGGAAACACATTATGAATTTAAGCAAATCCTTGATTCTAGAATCCACAAATGGAAATCGCAATACTTAATCCAGTGGGAAGGGTATCTGATATTAGAAGCTATATGGGTGAAAGTCCAGCACATAAAAGGGGATCGTTTAGTAAAACATTTCCACACTAAGTACGCTTCAAAGCCAGGACCAGTACAAGGGAAGAATAAGCAATGATGTGTATTCCTTTTTGTTTTCCAGGTTACCTTTTCCTTCTAGAGGCCAGCCTGCCAAGCTATGAAATTTACTGTCTTTAGGACCACTATAGTGCTTCTAGCTTGTCTACAGTTAAGGGGGGAGAAGGGAGAGTTAGGATCCACAGGTGCTCCCTATCAGCACCGGAGCTGAAGCCGCTGAAGAGATGTTTTGGTGAACTGAAGTTTTTTTCTCTGAACAATTGCTGAAAGATTAATTATACAATGTGACCTGAACTGTCATAGAAGGGAGGGAAAGTTTTACTCTTTTAATTAATTAATTAATTAATTTCCTGCCATAAAGAGCTAGCTTTCCTTCTATTGTACTGGTTTGCTAATGCCTAATAAAGTTTACATTACAGATCACAATGTCTCTGGTGTTTTTCTTCCTTGGGCTTCTTAGCTGGAGCTTGACACACAGTGATTCAACTGTGGCAAGAAAGGTTGCAAAATGGGACAAAACTCACAACAGTCTTGCTGAGCAATTGAAATTTTGGGCTCAACTGTGTTCATGGACTATCTGTAACTATAACTGTTTCCTCTCTGTATTCAGGGTGGCTGTTTTGGACAAAGTCACTGATTTCCTGTTTTTCCTTGGAAAAATCCTAATTGTGGGAAGCGTTGGTAAGATATTTGATATTTTGGCTTTTCTCTCAAGGTTGGTCACTCATTTGGTCGTCTTTTTGGTGTTTCCATGCAGATTTCACTTATTGAATTTGCATTTGTATGTAATTGGTATAGGCAATAAAGAATATATTTAAAGCAGGGGTCAAAACCTTTTTTTTTTGTATAACAGGAATGGGACCCTAATATAGCTGGAGGTAAAGCTGTTTCTTTTCCCAAGTATGATTTCTGTACCTTTCCACATTTTGCTGTATTTCAATCCTACTTTTGCTCTTCTAAAAATTTCTAGTTGCAAGTGCCTTGCCTCAAATTTTAAGATATAAAGAGTTCTAATCCAGTATATGTAGGGGACATAAAGCTAGGGAAGACCTTTTCTACCTCTCTTGCATGTTATTACAGCTCATTTTCATAATACGTAGAAACAAGTAGAAGATTTAAACCCCATTGGGGGGGGGGGGGAGAAATTTGTTGAAATATGTATGGGTCAAGGTCAAACTCGTTTGTAAAAATTATGGGATTTCCAAATTGGCACTAAAGATATAGAGAAAAATGTGAAATTTAATTATTTTTGTTTCTTTTTAGGTATCCTTGCTTTCTTTTTTTTCACCCAAAGAATAAACCTGATTCAAGACACAGCACCAACTCTCAATTATTACTGGGTCCCCATTCTGGTTAGTATTTCTAAAAATATGGATTTTCTTTTCTCCAATTCCAACTGTATTGCTTGGCAGCTGTTTTCATGTTCATTTAATCTACTTTTACAGCATTGAAGTCTTCCTTGATAGTTGTGCTGCTTGGGGAGAGGGTTGAGAAAGAGTCACCATTATTTTATTGAAATATAACATACATTCTGTTATTAACCATTGGTTACATTTAAATTCCATCTTAATAAGCATAAACCATGGTTTAATCTGTTGTGTCAATCCAATTAACTGGTTCCTTCAGCCATATTAAAATTATCCTTGACTTAGAATGATCCACAAACAATATGTGTATTTGCATTTAATTCTTAAATGCTTGGAAGAGAGTTCTAATTCCCACCAGATCAATTTGTATTTGTTCATTTATTAAATTTGCTTGGCACCCATTTCACCACAAGGTGACTCTGGGCAACTTATAATACTAAAAAGAATAAAATTATACAAATAGTAAGAATAAAATACTATAAAAATACCAATTATAATTAGAATATGGAGAGGGAAGGAGTAGGATGGGGGAGGGGGGATCTGTTGTTGAATCTATCAGCCACATACAACATGAACCTCCCCCACTGGAACCCCAGGTCAACTGGTAGAGCCAAGTCTTCAAACTCTTGTGGAAGGTCAGAAGTGTGGGAGTTCACTTCACTCCTGGGGCAAGATATTCCAAAGGGCAGGAGTGACAGCAGAGAAAGCTCTTCTCAATCCTGCCAGCTGGAGTTCCCTGGCTGGTGGGGTCTGCAACATGTCTCCTCTGTCTGGAAAGGTGGGGTGAGCCAATCCCATTGGGATAAGATGTTCCTCAAGTAATCTGGATCTATGCCATGAAGGGCTTTAAAGGTGATAACCAACACTTTGAATTGCACCTGCAAGCAAACTGATAGCCAGTGCAACTTACGAAATAATGGTGGGGGCTCCAAAAGCTGCCCACGCTTCCTCACTCTGCATCAGGTGTAGCTTCCAAATGCTTTTCAAAGGAAACCCGATGTAGAGTGTTTTGCAATAGTCCAAATACAAGAATGACTGAGTGCAGGTATTCCTCTCCCAGGAAAAGCCACAACCCAAAGTTGTGCAAAGGCTCTCCTAGCCGCAACTGCCACCTGCTATTTGAATAGGAATCATGAGTCCAGGTGAACCACCAAATTGCTAACCAGATCTGTCTGGAGTAGTGCCACCTCATCCAGAACTAAGGATTCAAAATCCTGGATCTTGGGGGTCTATATACTCAAAGCCATTTGGTCTTGCCAGGGTTCAGCCAAATCCTGTTGTCCCCCATCCAGGCCCTAATAGCCTACAGACGCTGTGAGAGGACAGCAACTTGGGTTACCAGGGTTAAATAGGGTTAAAGAGTTAAATATAATCAATTTAAACTATTGTTATTGTCATTGCCTAGATATGACACCACTCTCTTTTTTGTAGACAGTGATTGTGGGTTCCTACCTCATTGCACATGGATTTTTCAGTGTATATGCCATGTGCGTGGACACACTTTTCCTTTGCTTCTGTAAGTATCTTGTTTAAATGTTAAATGGTGCCAACCACTGCTGCTATATTATGCTTTATCCAAAAGTAAACAGTTCTTTATTGACTCCAAAGCTGCTCCCTAGTTACTCTTAACATAAAGCCTGGAATTCATTCCTGATGGGGCTCCAAGTTGACTCAGCCTTCCATAGCACTAGTAGCATAACATTTAGAGTTTATGCCACTTTGTAGTACTTTACAGCCCCCTCTAAGCGGTTTACAATATATGCTGATATTGCCTCTAAAAATCTGGGTCCTTATCTTACTGACCTTGGAAGACAGAAGGCTGAGTCAACCTTGAGCTGGTTAGAATTGAACTCCTGGCAGTCGGCAAAATACTGCATTCTAACCACTGTGCCACCATGCCATCCTTCTGAGGTCTGTAAAATGAGGACCCAGATTGTTGGGGCAATATGCAAATAATGCTTTTTACCTTGTAAATCCTGCACAGAGTGCTGTAAAACACTATGGAGCAGTATTATAAGCCTAAATGCCAGTGCTACTGCATTAAACTAGGAGATTCTTTGATATACATTGCAAAGGCCTTCTCCTATATCTTCTTCATCCACAAAAGAATGAATTCTCAAAGTATGCTGATGCTGATAGGCAACTTGGAGATCAGAAAAGTATGGTCCTAACTAAATTGATCCTCCCTTTGCCAGGAAACTGCAGTCTGGTACTATTCCAGAGGTAGCACATTAGTCTGATGGGAGTATAAGCAAAAGGCAATATTACAAGAGAGGTTGTCTTTGTTCAGCAGCCACTCATTCCACAACTGTTTGATGTTGTGATGCACAGAAGACTTATAATGGGTCCTTGTAGTTGTAGTCATTGCAACATCCCTGTAGTAAATGTAATTCAGGTGCTTGGCTATCAGCTTGCAATTAATGGTTGCAGCATCCTGTGGTCACATTATCACAATTTGTGCCTTTCACTGCCAGCTTATCAATAAGCAAAATCAAAGGGGGAATTCAACAGGAGGCCATAAGTGGGGTTCATGTAATGTCACATCTAAAAACAACCACTGCGATTGCCATAATTGTCCTTCTAAGTCAGTGTAATCACATGACATTGTATCTTATAACTACATCACTTAGTATTCGAATTCTCAGTTACAATGACCATAGTTAACTAAGAATGCTTGTACTTCAAAGTAAGATTTACTGTGTTTCTATGTCATGGTTCCTATCAAATAGGAATTGTTCTGGCTCAGAAATATTAGAATGGCCAGATGCAAAAGATACAGAATATGTATATACTGTTAATCATTTTATGTACATAAAAAGCAGATTTAGTGTCACTAAAGGGAAGCAGCATAGCAATAAAAATGGATTCTTAGCTTCTGCTCATAATTCTGCTTTAGTGTTTCTCATCTGTTATTTAAAGGATGAAAAAATCATAACTATATTCATCAGCAAATGTGGGATGGCAAATTTTTATCTGTGAAGCTGACAAGAGTTTCTTTATATTGGAGACTGTTCTGTATTTTGTTGAAATGGCAGGTACAGAAGATAACAAAATAAATTAGTAATTTATAGTGTAGGGTGAATTATATTGAGCATTAGTCATACTAACACTCTGTCATGGTTCCGATTAATGAGACAGATCAAAGAACACTGCATGATTGTTTATTCCAAAAAAGTCTATAATAATGAGAACAGAGCATCGGCACTCATGGATGGATGCCAGAATCTGAATTCTCCTCCCCTTAACACCTCATATCATACAGAATCTCCCTCCCTTAATTACACGCCATAAATCACATTCACCAATTAGTTTAACACACAAAGTTTCACTTCCCTTCTGAAGCGCATTCTTATCTTCTCAAAACATACAGGTTGAATTCCTCCCACGCTTTAGTGATTCAAAACCAAACAGTTAAAGCAAAATATTGTCAGTGCAAAAACATGTCAATGTTTGCAGCATTGACATCTGGCCCCGCCTTACAAAAAGGACAGATCCTGTAATGTAAACAAAACACAAGTTAGGAGCTGGCTTTTTGTTTCTTGGGGTAAAACTTTTTGATAAGTCTATCACCTTTCACATCGCTAGCTTTAACCCAAATGGCTTCAGACAATGGGTATCCCTTCCATTGTACCAGGTACTGCAATTTTCCCTTAAAGATTCTAGAGTCAAAAATATGTTTCACTTCATAATGGGTCTGACCCGCTACTACGAGAGGTTCAGGTGCCTTCTTAGGGGAAGGTCTTAAAGTGGAGGCCCAAAAAAGTAAGTAAGCTCCAATGGAAAACCGGGTGAATTTTTCCCAAAGGTCTAGGGAATTTCAATTCTACTATGACCGGGTTGATGATTCTCACAATGGGGAAAGGCCCCAAGAATTTTGGTCCCAATTTCTTGCTGGGTAATTTGAGACATAAATATTTAGTTGACAGATAAACCTTTTCCCCAACTTGGAATGTTCTTTGGGGAGCCCTCTTTTTATCAGCCTGTTTTTTTATAAGTCTCAGAAGTCTTTTTTAACACCATTTTCATGTTTCTCCAAGCCTCTTCCCACCCCCTCACCCATTGATCAAGTATCTAGAAAGTGGAGGGCACCTGAGGATAGTCAGGCATTGGGCTGAACTCTTTTCCTGTGACTACTCTGAAAGATGTGTAGCCAGTGCTGCTGTGAACAGAATTATTGTAGGCCACCTCAGCGAAAGGGAGGAGATCAGTCCAGTTTGTCTGTTGGTAGGAAACATAGCATCTGAGATATTGCTCCACCATTTTATTAGCAGATTCTGCAGTCCCATTGGTAGCTGGATGAAAATCAGATGATAAGCCTTGAGATGATCCAATTAATTTAAGGAAATTCCTCCAAAGTTTCGCTGTGAACTGCACTCCTCTATCTGAAATTATTCACTTAGCAGCACCATGCAGTCAGTAGATACATTTCAGGATCAATTTAGTCAGTTGTTGTACAGATGGGAGTCCTTTACAGGCGATAAAATGAGCCTGCTTCGAAAAAAGATCTATCACAGTCCATATGACAGTATTTCCTCTACTGTTGGGTAGGTCTACAATAAAGTTGATAGCTATTTCTTCCCATGGTTGAGAAAGGTCTGCCACTGACTGCAGTAACCCAGGGGTTTTCCCTGGAATTCTTTTCATGGTGACACATACGGTACAACTCCTGACATAGTTTTCTACATCTTGTTTTAGCCCCGGCCACCAAAATTGCCAGCAGATGAGGTGTAGAGTTTTTAAATATCTGAAGTGTCCAGCCTGTTTTACATCATGGCTGTGTTTCAGAGCACTGAGACAGAGGGCTTCAGGTAGATACAATTTCCCCCCCTTGTATGCCAAACCATCCCTGCATGTTAGCGAAGTTTGATTATCTTTGAAACATTGATCGGTGAGGAGCTCTCATTTTACCTTCTTCGCTCCCAAGTCATTAGGATTAGGGGTTCTGTGAGGTGTAAATTGTGCCGCAGGTTGTAAACTGGGGATAATTGCCTCATAGACCTCTTCGCGTTCACTTTTGTACTGTGGCAATTAGGATAGCGCATTGGCTAGGAAGTTTTTTTCTTAAGATTAAATTACTGTGCCCATCGCATTTGCTTTGGGGACAATTTGCAGGGAGTTTTTAGTGCCTCTAAATTTTTGTGATCTTTCCATACTTCAAAAGGCACCTTGCTCCCTTCTAAATAGTGTCGCCAATTTAATAGCCCCCACCTAATTGTGAAGGCCTCCTTCTCCCAGACTTTCCATCTCCTCTCACCTTCCATAAATTTCTTAGAGGTGTAGGCACAAGGTTACAGGACTCCACTTTTATTCTTTTGCAGTAACACAGCTCCGACTGCCACATCGTTGACATCTGCTTGAATTACAAAGGGCTCCCCTGGGCAGGGGTGCATTAGAACCAGTTCAGCTGCAAATAGTCTTTTTAAATTCTCAAAAGCTTTTTGACAATTCATAGTCCATGCTAGCGGTTGGCCAGTCACGGTTTTTCCCCTCCCTTACCCGTTTTGAGTAGTTCTGTAAGCAATATCAGCAAAAGAGGGAATGAATTGATGGTAGAAATTGGCAAACCCTAGGAAGCTCTGGAGCTGTTTGCAAGTCTTTGGTGGCTACCATTCAATTATAGCTTTCACTTTGGCTGTGTCCATTTTGATGCTCTTCTCGAAATTCTATAGCCAAGATAATATAATCGGGTTTGGTGAAATTCATATTTCGACAATTTGACATAAAGTTTGGCATTCAGTAGTTTCTTTAACACTTCTCTGACCAGTCTTATGTGGTCAGTCATATTCGTACTGTATATCAGAATGTCATCAAGATACACCAGAACCCCTTTGTATAAATGATCATATAGGACCTCATTAATCAAGTGCATACATACAGCTGGGGCCCCCTGCAGTCCAAATGACATGACTTTGAATTGGTAGCTTCTCAAGAGGCAGTTAAAGGCCGTTTTCCACTCATCCCTCTCCTTTATTCTCACACGGTAATATGCTTCTCTCAGGTCTAACTTAGTGAAGATGCTCCCCTTCACCAGATGGGTTAGTAAGTCTTTCAGGAGGGGGAGAGGGTATTTATTTTCCACATTCACGTTGTTAAGACCCTTATAGTCCACACAAAGATGAAGGGACCCATCTTTTTTTTCTTTGAACAACACAGGGGCTCCCACAGTACCCTTGACTTGTTTGATGAATCCCCTTGCTGGGTTTGTATCCACAGATCACTGCATCTCCTCCATTTCAAGGGGGGACATAGCGTACATTCTTGGTCGTGGAAGTTTGGCCCCCAGCAACAGTCCCAGTCTTTTGTGGGGTCACCAGGAAGTGAATAAATTCCCAGTGCTCACCTATTTCTAAGTGTAGGGGCTCCATTAATTGCATGACTGAAGTCCCTCCCATCAAGGAGCCATTGGCTTGCTCGAACCTCACAAGTTTGGAGAGCAGTTTTGCTCATATGCCCAGTTTCATGGCAAATGGCAAGCTAATGATGCATCGGGAGCCTCCAAAATCAACTAGCACCTTTAAATCTACCTGTATACCCAACTTAGGGATTATGAGCTTGGCAGGTAGTAAAAAAGGTGGGACGTGTCAGCTCACCATCGGGTCATTCTCTCTGTCATCACTGTCAAAAGAGGGTAGAACGGGGGTGGATCCAGCCTGTGTTCCGGCATTTTTCTGTGTGGGGGATGTGACCTGGGCAACAGCTTCCTGCATCATCTGGTTGGATTTCTCTCCTGTTAGCCACTGTGCAGGTTTGTTTCTCATTGCTGGCCCTAGTCTGTTCTGCTGATGGGGGTAGGGGACTGGCCATTTAGCTGCTCAATGTCCCTGCTGTCCACACTAGAAACACTTAATTGCCGGGCCTACAGGTGGCCTGAGTCTTTCAGCCATCACAGTAGCTGGAGATTTCCGTGGGGGTGATTGCCATTCGGGTTGTTCTGACCTCGGCCTGGCTTCAGGTAAGAGAGGCTTCTTATAGCGGGCAAGCTGAACATCTAATCTTACCGCTGCCTGGTACCATTCTTGCAACTGGTCAGGTACAGCTTGGTATATGCATGCCTGAGAAAGGTGGTTGTCCAACCCTTCCCTGAATGATGAATTATGGATTGCTCAGGCCCTCTCCCTATCCGACTGGCTATTTTACGAAACTCCTGCACATACTCCAGGGCAGGCCGGCCAGCTTGTTTTATCGTGTGGATTTGTTTTTCTGCTTTAAGGGCAATGGATGGGTCCTCAAATATCTCTCTCAGCCCTAGGAGGAAGAGGTGGGGGTCCTCCAATTCAGGGGCTTGCTCGTTATATAAATTGTTCAACCATTTGGATGCTTCTTCCTCTAGGCTGGACGCCATCACATCGACCATAGCACCTGGGTCCGGATAGAGATAGGCCAGCGATTCAAATGAGAGCATTCTTGATTTAGGAAAAAAATCAGTTTCTCTGAGTCCCCATTGAAGGTTGGTCTGAAGGGTGGGGCCATCATTGATTGCTGGGGCCCCCACTGCTGTTGGCCCCACTGGTCCTGCTGTATGTTCAGGGGTTGCACGTTCGGGCCCTGCTGCTGCCACCCTTTCTGTTGTCCTCCCACTAGCTTCTGATCTCTAGGCTTCTCCATCACCCCCAGCTATTGTAAGACCTCTATTAGCTGTGGCAAGCTCAGAGGTTGTTGGCTTTTCACTTGTGGGGTTTTCCCAACCTCTCATTGCTGCAGAGGCCCCAGGTTGGGGTCCTCTGTCTCTCTGGTCTGGAGGGCCTGGCAGGGGACTCCTGGGGCTGGCAGCTGTCTGGTCTGCAGACAGGATTTTCCACTCACCCAAATTCTCAGTGGCCGATGGTCTGGTAGCTCTCCACCATTCTGCTTTTGAAGACTCTGGCAGTGCAGTCTCTAGGTATCTGTAGTCTCCGCTGGAGTGGTTCCAGCCTGATGACCAGATAGGCTCACTTAGCTGCTGAGGGTTGGAGATCTGCCAAAACTCATCTTTCCACAGCAAGCTGTCTATTACTCCCTCCTTTGAGGTTTCATCAGCAGCCAGGATTCCTCTTCCCATGATGAAGATTCTTCCCTGAATCTTTGCCAGCTTCTCTTCCTCACTAGAGACAGCGGTGGGGGCTCAGGGCTCCCCAAGATGTTTGAAAGGAAGAAGATTCTGGCATGATGTCATGGTTCCAATTATTGAGACAGATCAAAGAACACTGCATAATTGTTTATTCCAAAAAAGTCTATAATAATGAGAACGGAGCATCGGCACTCATGGATGGGTGCCAGAATCTGAATTCTCCTCAACATATCATACAGAATCTCCCTCCCTTAATTACACGTCATAAATCACATTCACTAATTAGTTTAACACATGAAGTTTCACTTCCCTTCTGAAGTGCGCTCTTATCTTCTTGAAAACATCCAAGTTGAATTCCTCCCATGCTTTAGTGATTCAAAGCCAAACAGTTAAAGCAAAAGGCTGCTTTATTGTCAGTGCAAAAACATGTCAATGTTTGCAGCATTGACACACTGCTTCTTTCCTTTAGTATTATTCTGCTAGGAGGTGTTTGGTTATAAAGCAGATTTGCTAATCCAGTATTTTTGTAGATGACCATTCATCCAGTGAGGCAGGATATGACACTTAGTTCAGACACCAGACTAGAAAGATGAGAGATTTATGCTCTCTGTCTTTAATTAGAAATGCAATCAATCAATCAGAGTAGCCGATGAATCAATAACCAGGAGGGGGCGAGCAGCAACTGGGGGCACAACAGCAGTGGGGGCCCCAGCAACCATTGATCCAACAACCAAGGGGGGGGACAGCAGCAATGGGGGCCCCAGCTAGCAATGATGAGCCCACCCTTCAGAGCAACCTTCGATGGGGATCCAGAGAAACTTATTTTTTTTCCTCAACCAAGTACGCTCTCACTTGAATCACTGGGGTCAATCTTACCCAGACCTGGGTGCGATGGTCAATGTGATTGCATCCAACCTAGAGGGAGAAACATCTGAATGGTTGAACAATTTATATAACGAGCAGGCCCCTGAATTGGAGAACCCCCACCTTTTCCTCCTGGGGGTGAGTGAAAGATTTGAGGACCCATCCATTGCCCTCAAAGTGGAAGAACAAATCTATAAGATAAAGCAAGCTGGCCAGCCTGCCCTAGAATATGTGCAGGAGTTTCGAAAGATGGCAGGTCAGATAGAGAGATGGCCTAAGCAATCAATAACTCATCTTTTTAGAGAAGGGTTAAATGACCACCTTTCTCAAGCATGTATATACTGAGCTGTACCCAGCCAGCTGCATGAATGGTAATAGGAAGCAATGAAATTAGATGTCCAGCTCACCCGCTATAAAAAGCCTCCCCCACCTGAAGCTGCGCCAAAACCAGGATCCAGATGGCTACCACCACCGTGAAAACCCCCAACAACTGCTACTGCCAAAAGACCTAGACCACCTACAGGTCCGCCAATCAAGTGCTTTCGGTGTGGACAGCAGGGACATCGAGCAGTGAACTGCCCAGTTCCTTACCCGCAACAGCAGAGAAGACCAGATCCAACAACAAGGAAGAAACCCGCACAGCAGCCATTGAGAGAAAAGTCCAATTGGGCCAGGAGCCCATTATCCAGGTTACGTCTCACACCCAGGAGGATGCTGGCCCACCGACTAGACCCACCCCCACTTTACCCAGTTTTGACAGCAACGATGAAGGGGAGAACTACCCGATGGTGAGTCGATGCATCCAACCTTTTTTATTGCCTGCTAAACTCATAATCCCTAAGTCAGAGGCACAAGTATACCTGAAAGAACTACTCGATACTGGCTGCATCTTTAGCCTGTCATGTGCCTTGAGACTGGGCATACGGGCTAAGCCGTTATCCAAACCTGTGAGGTTCAAGCAAGCCGATGGCTCCCTTTAGTCATGCAATTAATGGAGCCCTTACGCCTGAAAATAGGTGAGCACTGGGAGTTTATTTGCTTCCTGGTAGCTCCAAAGATATCTGAGACTGTGATCCTAGGACTAGCCTGGCTAGACAAATGGAAGCCATTTATCTGGTGCGAAAAAGGAATGAGAACTGTGAGATTACCCGTAGGGCCTGATCCCCCCATTGATTCAACAGATGTTACAGGGAATTTTAGCCCACCCACTGAGCAAGCGCACATGGCTGCCTTACGGCCACCTGGCAAGCCACTCATCCCCAGCTAGTACCAGGACCTGGCGGAGGCATTTAGTGAGAAAGAATGCGATACCTTGCCTCCTCACCATCCCAATGATTGTTCCATTGAACTGTTACCAGGGGCCAAACTCCCCCAACCAAAAATGTACACTATGTCCCCCCTTGAAATGGAGGAGATGCAGTGATATGTGGATGCAAACCTAGTGAGGGGTTTCATCAAACGGCCAAGTCTACTGTGGGAGCCCTGTGTTGTTCAAAGAGAAAAAAGATGTGTCTCTACATGTCTGCATGGACTATAAAGGCCTAAACGCTGTGAGTGTGGAAAATAAGTACCCTCTCCCCCTCCTGAAAAACTTACTAACCCACCTGGTGAAGGGGAGTGTCTTCACTAAGTTAGACTTAAGAGAAGCATATTACCAGGTGAGAATAAAGGAGAGGGATGAGTGGAAAATGGCCTTTAACTGCCTCTTTGGGAGCTACCAATTCAAAGTCATGCCATTTGGACTGCAGGGAGTCCCAGACATATTCATGCAGTTGATTAATGAGGTCCTACATGAACACCTATACAAAGGGGTCTTAGCATACCTTGATGACATTCTGATATACAGCACGTATATGACCGACCACATAAAACTGGTCAGAGAAGTGTTAAAGAAACTATTGAATGCCAAACTTTATGTCAAATTGTTGAAATGTGAATTTCACCAAACCCTATTAGATTATCTTGGATGTAGAATCTCCAATGAGGGTATCGAAATGGACCTAGCCAACATAAAAACCATAATTGAATGGCAGCCCCAAAACCCGCAAACAGCTCCAGAGCTTCCTAGGGTTGACCAACTTCTACCGTCAATTCCCTCTTTTGCCGAGATTGCTCTACCTCTTACAGAACTACTCAAAATGGGTAAGGGAGCGGGAAAACTGCGACCAGGCCAACCGCTAGCATGGGCTATGAGTTGTCAGAAAGCTTTTGAGAATTTAAATAGATTATTTGCGGCTGAACCTCTCCTAAAGCACCCCTGCCCAGGGCAGCCCTTCGTAATTCAGGCAGATGTCAGTGACGTGGCAGTCGGAGCGGTGTTATTGCAAAAGAATAAAAGTGGGGTCCTGCAACCTTGTGCTTACACCTCTAAGAAATTCATGGAAGGTAAGAGGAGATGGACGGTCTGGGAGAAGGAGGCCTTCGCTGTTAGGTGGGGGCTATTAAACTGGTGGCACTACTTAGAAGGGAGCAAGGTGTCTTTTGAAGTATGGACAGATCAGAAAAATTTAGAGGCACTAAAAACTCCCCGCAAATTGTCCCCAAAACAAGTACGATGGGCACAATACTTCAACTGTTTTAACTTTACTCTAAAGTACATACTAGGAAGAAAAAACCTCTTAGTTGATGCATTCTCCCGATTCACACAGTACAAAAGCTAACACGAAGAAGTTCACAAGGCAATTATCCCCGGTCCACAAACTCACACCTCGCAGGACCCCTAATCCTGATGACCCTGGAGTAAAGAAAATAAAGCGAGAACTCCTCACTGATCAATGGTTTAAAGATAATCAGACATTCCTAACATGGTCTGGCTTACAAGAGGGGAAAATTATACTTGCCTGAAGCTCTTTGTCTTAATGCCCTCAAACACAGCCATGATGTCAAACAGCCTGGACATTTTGGATATCTAAAAATTCTACATCTCACTTGCTGGCAATTTTGGTGGCCGGGACTAAAACGAGATGTAGAAAACTATGTCAAGAGCTGTACTGTATGTGCTACCATGAAAAGAATCCCAGGAAAGACCCCTGGGTTACTGTAACCGGTAGCCAAACCTTCTCAAACATGGGAAGAAATAGCTATGGACTTTATAGTAGACCTACCCAACAGTAGAGGAAATACTGTCATTTGGACTGTGATAGACCTATTTTCAAAACAGGCTCACTTTATCGCCTGCAAAGGATTTCCATCAGCTCAACGCCTGACTAAGTTGTTCCTAAACCATATCTATCGACTATATGGTGCCCCTAAGCAAATAATTTTGGACAGAGTGGTGCAGTTCACAGCGAAAATTGGGGAAACTTTCTTAAATTAATTGGATCATCTCAAGGCCTATCAATTGCTTTTTACCCGGCTACTAACAGAGCTGCAGAATCTGCCAACAAAATGGTGGAACAACAAACAAACAAACAAACTGGACCGACCTCCTCCCTTTTGCACAGGTGGCTTACAATAATTCAGTACGTAGCAGCACCGGCTACACTCCTTTCCGTGTAGCCACAGGGAAAGAATTCAACCCCATACTGGAATACCCTCAGTTACCCTCCGCTTCCCAGACTCTGGATCATTGGATGAGGGGTTGGGAAGAAGTTTGGAAAAATACAAAGGTGGCCTTAAAAAAGACTTTTGAGACCTACAAGCTGACAAAAAGAGAGCTCCCCAAAGAACATTCCAAGTTGGGGAAAAGGTCTATTTGTCGACCAAATACTTACGCCTTAAACTACCCAATAAGAAACTGGGACTGAAATTCTTGGGCCCTTTCCCCATTGTGAAAATCATCAACCCATTCATAGTAAAATTGAAACTACCCAGACTTTTGGGAAAAATTCACCCGGTGTTCCATTGTAGCTTGCTGAAACCTTTTCGAACCTCCACTTTAAGACCTCCCCCTAAGAAAGCACCTGCACCCCTCGAGCTAGCAGGTCAGACCCATTATGAAGTGAAATGTATTCTTGACTCTAGAATCTTTAAGGGAAAATTGCAATACCTAGTATAATGGAAGGAATACCCATTGTCTGAAGCCATTTGGCTGAAATCTACTGATGTGAAAACTGACAGACTTATCAAAAGGTTTTATGAGAAACACCCCAACAAACCAAAAACCAGTTCCTAACTTGTGTTTTGTGTACATTACAGGATATGTCCTTTTTGTAAAGGGGGCCGGATGTCAACGCTGCTAGCATCAAATGTTATTGCTTGATGAGAGATGAAGAAGTAGACATTTCATATGTTAAACTTGTGTATTGCTTTAAGAGATTGAATTTAACATTGGGAGGGGGGACGAGTGGTATTCCATCTCTCTCTAAAGAAGTTAAGACCTTGGTGGGTTTTCTAACGGAAGGGAAACTGATTCTTTAAATTAATTGGAGAATATGATTAATGACAAAATTAGAAAGGTGGAGATTTGTGTTTTAATATATTTGGTTTGGGATGCTAGTAAAGCGTACATAAGAGGGATCTTGATTTATATGAATAATGCTTATAGGCATAAGCAAATGCAAAAACGTAAAGATCTTGAGGAAGAGATTAAATCTAAGGAGAAAGATTTTATTTTGAATCCATTGGATAATAATTTAAGGACCTTGATATATTTATTGAAAGAACAATTTAGTATGTTAATGGCTGACCAAGTAGCAACTAATTTGCATTATGGTAAGCATAATGCCTTTTGTAACGCTAATAAGCCTGGTAGGTGGTTGGCTTATCAATTAAGGAAGAAACAGAAATTACGTACTATAGATAAAATAGTATATAAAGGAAAAGAAGTCTTATCAACAAAAATTGATTAAGAGGAGTTTCTTAGATTTTTACTTGAAATTATATTCTAGAGAAAACATACAAGCTTTAGATATAGACAAATATCTACAGGAAGCACATTTTCCTAGGCTTTCAAAAGAACAACAACTTGAGATGAACCGCTTAATAACATCAGAGGAAATCTCTTTAGCTATTAAACAGTTGAAAGTGGGCAAGGCCCTGGGAACAGATGGATTAACAGCAATTTATTATAAAACATTGTTGGTTGAAATGATTGAACCTTTAAAGATGTTGTTTAATGAAATTCAGACTGGAGGAGCAGTTCCTCCATCTTGGAGGGCAGCCTTTGTATCATTGATTCCAAAGGAGGATCAAGACCTTACTCAACCTAAAAATTATAGACCTATATCGCTTTTGAATATAGATTATAAGATCTTTGCTAAAGTATTGGCTAATAGATTAATGCAAGTTTTAAAGCAAATGATTCATAGTGATCAATCGGGATTTATATCTGGAAGGTATATGAAATATAATGTAAGACAAATTGTAAATTTGCATGAATATTTGGATAAGAACAACCAAGTCCCTGCAGCATTGATATTTTTGGATGCAGAAAAAGCTTTTGATCAATTGAATTGGCAATTTTTATTGAGAGTTGTTGAGGAGATGAATTTTGGAGAAGGATTTTTACATTCTATTAAAGCTATATATCAACAACAAACTGCACAAATTATAATTAATGGGGGATTAACAGAAATGTTTAAAATTGAAAAAGGTACAAGACAGGGATGCCCCCTATAACCATTGTTGTTTGTATTAACATTAGAGATTTTATTAATTAAAATTCGAGAGTCTTCTATGATAAAGGGAATTAAAATAAAACAGAATGATTATAGATTGAGAGCTTTTGCTGATGACTTGATTGTGACATTATCTCAACCGATACAATCGGTTATAGATTTGATGGAAATTATAACTCAGTATGGCAAGGTTTCAGGGTTTAAGGTGAATAGTAATAAGACTAAGATATTGTCTAAGAATATGTCTATGAGTGAAAAGGAAATGTTAATTAAATTAACAGGTTTTGAAATAGTAAAAAAGGTTAAGTATTTAGGAGTGTATATTGCAGCTTCAAATGCAAAATTATATAAGAATAACTATGAAACACTATGGTTGAAGATACAAAAGGATTTAAATAATTGGAAAAAATTACAATTATCTCTATTGGGAAGAATCGCAGCTGTTAAAATGAATGTTCTGCCGAAGTTTCTTTTTTTGTTTCAAATGATACCTATATTGAAAAAGGATACCAACCTTGATGAATGGCAGAAGGGTATTAATAAATTTATTTGGGTGGGGAAGAAACCAAGAATTAAATTTAAGATTCTGCAAGATGCTAGGGAAAGAGGGGGACTCAAGGTGCCTAACTTGAAATTGTATTATGATGCGGTGGTCATGACATGGGTTAGCGATTGGCTTAATTTAACTAATAAAAGAATACTCCACCTTGAGGGTTGGGATTTGGTATATGGATGGCATGCATATTTGCTTTATGATAAAAAGGTAGACAGGGCTTTTAAATCTCATATTCTTAGAAGTGCTTTTCTTATTTATAAGTTAAATTATAAAATACCGATTTGGGGAATTCCCGGATACGCGATAGAAGGTGTATCTATGGGAGTGAGTTGGGATATGTTTTCCTATAAGGAATTACTTAGATTTGAAGGGAATAATTGGCAATTTAAATCATAGATGAGTTAAGATAAGAAAATATAAGTTACTCTTGGTTCCAATACACCCAACTGAAAGCTAGGTGGAAGCTGGATCAGAAGGTTGGCATTACAATTACAGACGAAAACTTAGTAAAACAAATTAGAGATTTAAATCGTGCACATATAAAGAGGATATATAATGTTTTAATTGAATTGGACTCAGAAATGGAATTAGTTAAAGATTGTATGATAAAGTGGGCACAAAACATACAGGAACCAATTCCGTTGTATCCTTGGGAGGTAATCTGGGTTAGAAATGTTAAATTTACTCAGGCTCAAAATTTAAGAGAAAATTTTTATAAAATGTTTTATAGATGGCATTTGGATCCCAAAAAGTTGTCTAACATGTATCCTAACCTACAGTCTAAATGCTGGAGGTGCGGTAGTTTAGATGCTACTTATTTTCATATGTGGTGGACTTGCAGAAATATAAAAGCTTTTTGGATTAAAATTTGGTGGAACATTCAAAAGTTTTTTAAGAGAAAGATAAAGTTTTCTCCACAATTGTTTTTATTGGGTATTGTTGTAGATTGTGATACTAAAGAAATTAATCTGATGTTGAACTTGATAACAGCAGCACGGTTACTGGTGGGACAATATTGGAAGAATGGGTACTTAAGGTATCGAATCTTGCAGAAATGTCTAAGATTTCTGCTTATTTGAAGGATCATTCACAAGAAAAATATATTTCAGTTTGGAGGAGATGTATAGATTATATTCAGAATAAATATGGGACTAAAAAGTTCAATTTAGCTTATGAGTAGATTTTAGATTTTTATTAACTTTAATATTAGTATTGATTATATTTTTGTTTAAGTTATTATTATTATGTTTTTAATAATTTGAATGTATCAATGTTAAAGGGGAGTTAAAGCACATTATGAATTTGGTTAATTTTATTATGGATAATTTTAGTTAGAATATGATTATTATATTTATGACCCTGTATTCAGCTCTGGAAAGGGGGGGCTTGGGGTGGGTGGGTTTTGGGGATGTTTTGTAAAAAAATTTTTTGTGAAACTCTTTAATAAAAAATATATATATTGTGCAAGGGGCGGAGATTTCAGATTCCAGCTTCCTTTGAGCAAGCATTTGCCGGTGTATTAGGCTAATAAAGGACTTTTAAGGTAAACAATGCCTCAGAGTCACTTGAAAAGCTCATACGGCGGAAACTTGACATCAGGCTTGTCTTCTAGTGACTTCCTGAACGATATTCATAACCAAGATTGATCCTATAATCCCTTTGACATTGCACATTGTCTTCTTCTACACCCATCAAGCACAGTTTTCCCACTGTTATCTTTTTGTATATCCAAAGTAAGGGAGTTTCTGCTTGTTCTTTATCACCTCAGTCTTATTTGATTCTTCTTCAAATTCTTCACCAAATCCATAATTTAAAAGTGGCAATCTTTTTCTCAGTGATCCTCTTTTACATTTGCACTAAAGAAAATTGCTGTACTTATTCAGATCTTTCTTACCTTAGAAGAATATTTCATGATTTTGTCTTAAGTTTGTTATTGCCTTCTTCCTAAGGATTCATCTCCTCACTTTTTCTGCAGTGTAGTATCTATTATTTTAAGCACAAGAAAATAAAACTATTAACTTTGTTCTCAATCATCAGTTTGCAGTTCAGTAGATTTACATTACTCTTACCTTTTTAAGTGTTAGTATTAATATGGTTTTTACTTTCTGTTTTTATTTTCATAATGAGCTCTTTTAAGTCTTCTTTATTTACAGCTAACAAAATGGTGTTGTCCACATATCTCAGATTGTTAGTATAAGTAGATTATAATGGCAATTGGGACCAGAATTTCCATCAATAAGCAATGCAGTCATAGAATGTAACATAACTTAGTCATAGCAATCTTCACAGTCCCAGTTGCTATTATAACCCCAGAACTGCAGTGATCATTAATGAGGATGATCATGAGGAGGGAGTTACAGGCAAGCAGGTCAGCAGGTGAGAGCTATGGTTGGGTGGGTGTTGCAGGCAGGTGTTACAGAACACAGACAAGTGTGCATATGACACAGGTGTAGGGGAGTATGGGTGTCATATAATGCAAGCAGGTGCTATGGAGTGTGGGTGGTCAATTGAAAAAGTGGGAGAAATCTGTGACTTCCTGCTGGCTTCTCCAATGATTTTGCTTGTGAGAAAATGGTAGGAAAGGTCACAAATGTTGAATATGTGACCATGGGATGCTGCAACTGTCTTGATTGCAAACTGGTTAGAAAGTGCCTGGATCACAGTCATATGATTGAGGGGATGCTGCAGTGGCCGCAACTTCATGGATTGGTTGTAAGTCCCCCTTGTTCAGTGCCACTCTAACTTTGAATGGCACTGAACGAGTGGTAATCAAAGGACTATCTATATTTCAGTATGACAGGATTCCAGCTGTCCTTTCTTTTAGTGTTGCCATTCTACTAGTATACCTGCTGTATAACTGAGTACAATATGCATCTTTCTCGAGCCTTTCTTTATTTTCACCTCGCTGTTTCTGAAATTGGTCTTAAAACAAAAACCAAATTTGGTCTCCTTCATTGTAAAAGTTTCTCAGCTGCCTTAGAACAATAATTACTGTTCCTGAACACTCATTAGATTTAGCATATACTCTACACCTCAGCTCTTGGGCAGCAGACCAGAACGCTGCTTTGGCCCATTGGGAACCAGGTCGCACAAACAGCGAATGTGCAAATCTTCATTTGTGCATCCGTGAGATTAGGTTGAGTGTACAAACCCATCCCCTCCCACTGCTGTCACGTGCCACCACTTTGTCTGTGCAACCAAAAAGGTTGGGGACTGCTGTTCTACACAATTAAAGCCCTTTTTTAATAAAGGGAAAAAATAACTCCTATATTCGTTTATTGTCTCAATTATTCATTTTATATTCATTCACTTTTGTAGGTTTACATTTTTGTTTGATGGTACATCTACCACTTTGCAATTTTGCCATGGAAATCCTCAGTTTTTTTCCATCATTTCATATGTAGTAGGTGCATATTGTTGTTGTTGTTGTTAGTTGCGAAGTCATGTCTGACCCATTGCAACCCCATGGACAATGTTCCTCCAGGCCTTCCTGTCCTCTACCATCTTCTGGAGTCCATTTAAGCTCACACTTACTGCTTCAGTGACCCCATCCAGCCACTTCATTCTCTGTCGTCCCCTTCTTCTATTGCCCTCAATCTTTCCCAGCATTAGGCTCTTCTCCAGTGAGTCCTTCTATCTTATTAGGTGGCCAAAGTACTTCAGGATCTGGCCTTCTACAGAGCAGTCAGGATTGATCTCCTCTAGGACTGACTGGTTTGAATGCCTTGCAGTCCCAGAGACTCACAGGAGTCTTCTCCAGCACCATAGTTCAAAGGCCTCAATTCTTTGGCACTCAGCATTTCTTATGGTCCAACTTTCACAGCCATACATTGCAACTGGGAAATCATGGCCTTGACTATACGCACTTTTAACTGTACAGATTCACTTGCTATTCATTAATTCTGAAAGTATGAGTTCGTCTTTTGCTTTGTACATACTTAACCATGGGATTTTTTTGAATCTCATTGTCAATCCATTATATTGTATCATCTCATTGTCAGAACAGTGTATTAGGCAAATGAGTTATTTAAATTGGCTCATTCCGATCATCTAATTTCTTAATTCTCATTTTAACCTTTTTTTTTTTGCCTAACATCTTCCCTGTTCAATATGCTTCAATGAATCAAAGAATTTTCTCATAATCTTATAAATGTTGTTGCAGGTACAAAAGGCAAAACAGATAAGATGTTTTTATAGGAAGGTTTTACCCCTTCGTATTCATTGAAAATCTTTTCCTTTTTTCCTTTCTTGATTTTGTTTATTATTTTTTGTCTCTCAAGTACTCATAATTCTTCTGGCAAAGTCCATTTTGCCAAATCTTTTTTCTGATCCTCAAACTTATTTTTTAATCTTAAGGTGTAGTTTTTCTTTTCCATGTCCAGAATTTCCTGTAAATTTTTTTCCATACTTCCTTGTATTGTTAAATTCCATCTTAAAATCTCTCTCCTCTGTCTCATATTCAGTTGTTTGTTTTTTCTGCTCACTCTCTATTTTTATTTTCTGAGAATTTTTATGTTGTAAACTTAAATTGGAGATGTGTTCATTTATATTTTCAAGGTTATTTTTAATTTCCTAGTGGTTTAAAATTATTGTTGTTTAGATTAGTTGCAACCTAGCATAGATCTCCTTCTGGAAAGTATTTGGTTTTTCTTGGTATATTATTTCTGCAGATCTCTGGTTTTCTCTGATAGCCAAAAATCAGGGTTTTCCTTTCTCTGCAGACAGCTTTAGGGTCACAGTTGAATTAGTATTTTTAATCCAGAAAGATCAATTCTATTTTTTTTAGAGTATATAATTCTCACTTTGTAGAAAGCCCAAGATGTTTTCTTTTTTCTTTTTCTTTTTGTCACAGCTGTTCTCTGTTATTAAGACATTGAAGATCACCAGAATCAAATTTATCTTTTCCTGGGCCTTGCCAGTCCCTGTAATAGGGCAGTTGTTGTATATTTTCATCCACCACTAGATGTCAGCACCAGTTCTTTCAGTTCTTTTCAGTAATAGACAATTATTTACTTCTATTTTCATGATATGAAAGGAAAATCTTAACAGATTCCAGCCATTTCTTACCCAACTTAAGTCTTATATTCCTTTCAGTTCAGTGTATTTCTGTTCCCGCTGAAAAACTTACCACTTACCACTTACCAAAATTCACCACTTCTGTCTGCAGGAGGGTGGGGCAAAGGTCCCCCTCCTTCTCACTTTTGGAGGCTTTTTGCTTCTTGGTGTTTTTCTCTTTTTTTCCACAGGAAATCAATTTTCAAGTAGAAGAGAGAAAATCACAGATCTTACCCAGTTCCAAACATGTTGTTTACAGTCAGCTTGAAGTAGTACTGTTGGACTTTGGTTACTTGTAGCTTGGGCTAGTTTCTGCCAGTTTCTGGAGGGCTTTTCCCAAACCGATTGGATCGACTGCCATCTCTCCGCAATCAGCAGGATTTCCCCCCTTCTATTGTTGCCTCTACGGGGCAACTACAGGCCCATTTAGGGCGGAAATCAGCTGTAGGGTGCAGAGGCCTGCAATCCCTCGGTTGCTGTGCTACTGTGCAAAATTCAAATTTTCTTTAGTTTATGCTTTTCCTGTTCCATTTTCCAATTCTATGCGTGAAACAAGGAACTCTACTTTCAGTGCCAGCATAATTAGTGACTTGCTTGTTGTTTAATCTTGCTATGTTATCACTTTCACAAAAGTTCAGTGTTTTTCTTCAGTAATTTCAGTAACTAAAGAAGTGCATTGCAGTTGCCCTCAAGGGGCCGGGTGGGTAGGGCCAGGGTGGGTGTGGCCTACTGGGTGGGCATGGTTAGAGTGCGTATGGCCTACTGGGTGAGCATGGCCAGCTCTACTTTCTTTGCATCAAGGGTACTATGGGGGCCTGGGCAGGAGTGGGACAGATCTGAGGGTCTCTGGCAGGAGGAGGGTCTCTGGGCCAGGGCCAAGGCAGTGGGAGCTGTTCCCTCCCTGTTTCCAGGATGGCTTCGCGGGCCATATGAAACCACTTCGCGGGCCGGATCTGGCCTTGTGTTTGACATGTCTGCTTTACATGGTACAAAATGAACATGGAAATGACAGTGCTGATAATAACTGACAGCTTTCTTTATAAATATGTGTCTTGTCAGCTATTTGCCCTTATAGCTGAATGAATGTTGTTGCGCAGCTATTACTGAATACCTGATTCTGGAGACAGAAGAAGAGTTTTGTTGCTGGGCTCTGTATTTTGGCTTCCAAAAGACATCTATCTTGCTGCTGTTAGAACTGATCAGAATGGTATCTTGATTTAACATAGCAGGGCTGCTCTTCTCATGGAGGCAAAAAATAAATAAATAAGGAGAGCAAGAGTGATACATTAGCTGCATTTGCACAACATGATAGGTTACATTTGGGAGGGGTGGTTTTAGTTTTATGGAAAACCAGTTGTCACCTTCGTATAGTGAGAAAGCAGTCTACTTTAAGCCATAATGTAATTTTTTTTCTGCCTGAGCATAATATATTATGTAAACCCAACCATTTTCTTTCATTAACTGAGTTAACACACTATGTGAGTCCAGGCCCAATATAGACGGTTACATAATTAAAGACTAAGTTGGGAAAAATAATTAAAACTTGCATTTAAGAATCCCATCTTTTATTGTTTCTATCCAAAAATAACTGCTTAAAGCAGCAATTTTAACTCTGGCAAAAAAAGAACATAACTTTTCTCCTTTTTTTGCTCAACTTTTAATTTTTATTCACAAAATTAAAATATAAACTCATTTTTTTTTCAAAAACAAAAATATAAACAGAACATTCAATTCAATGGTGAAATGGTAAATAAATAAATAAATAAACAGAACATTCAATTCAATGGTTCTACATTTAGGCAAGAAAAAACAAATGCACAGGTATAGTATAGGTGGTACCTTGCTCAATAGTAGTAACTATGAGAGGGATCTTGGAGTGCTAGTAGCCAATCACTTAAATATATGAGCCAGCAGTGTGTTGCAGCTGCCAAAAAAGCCAACACAGTGCTAGGCTGTGTTAACAAAGGGATAGAATCAAGATCATGTGAAGTGTTAATACCACTTTACAATGCCTTGGTAATGCCACAATGTAAAAAAGATGTTGAGACTCTAGAAAGAGTGCAGAGAAGAGCAACAAAGATGATTAAGGGACTGGAAAATAAAACATAAGGAATGGTTGCTGGAATTGGGTATGAAGAGAAGGGCAAGGGGTGACATGATAGCCATGTTCCAATATCTCAGGGGTTGACACAAAGAAGAGGGAGTTAAGCTATACTCCAAAACACTTGAAGGCAAAATAAGAAGTAATGGATGGAAACTAACCAAAGAGAGAAGCAACCTAGAACTAAGGAGAAATTTCCTGACAGTTAGAACAATTAATCAGTGGAACAACCTACCTCCAGAAGCTGTGAATGCTCCAACACTGAAACTTTTTCCATTAACCCAAAAGAAAATTTTCTGGTTTCATCTTTATCTTTACTTTAAGGATTTTCTGCATTAAAATATGAATCCTTCTCCAATATTTCTTTGCTTTATCACATGTCCACCATAAGTGGTAAAAGGTCCCTTCTTTACATTTACATTTCCAGCATACATTTGAAATATCTTTGTACATTCTAGATAGCGATACATCATCTTAAAAGTTTTTTTATATTGTAATTCACTGTAAATTTTAAGCTTTTTGTCCACATATTCTCCCATTGTTCCAGCATCATATTATATCCAAAGTTCTTTGGCCACTGTATCATACTATGTTTTACATGTTCATTTTCCAAATTCAATTTAAATAGCATTTTATAAACCTTAGCAATAATATGTTCCTCACTACTACACAATAATGTTTCAAATTCATTTTTAACAAAATCAAACCCATAACTCTTTTTATCTAATTTAAATCTTACTTTCAGTTGATATGTAAACCAATGACAAGTATAACCTTCTGAGTCTAACTCTTCCCTTGATTTAAGAGTAGAGTCACCCAAATTGAAGAGTATTATTTTACTATGAGTCCACCAGTGTGGTTTTGCAACCATTTCTTTTCTTTAAAAAGCTTCCTGTGGGGACACTCAAAGAAGCAACTTTGTGGAGAATCTTGTTTTATATTTATTCCATACTCCTATTATGGCACTTCTGACAAAGTGATTATTAAAACCAACATTAATTTTAACTTTATCATACCATAAATAACTATGCCATCCAATCCCTAATTCATGACCTTCCAAATGAAGTAACCTCTTATTCTGGAGGTTTGCCCACTGTTTTAACCAGGGCAGGCAATATGCATCAAAATACAATTTTACATCTGGTAAACCAAAACCTCCTCTCCTTAACATCTTGCAATAACTTATTTCTAATTCTTGGTTTCTTCCCTTGCCATATGAATTTGGAAATATCCCCTTGCCATTCCGCCCCTTAGGGCCAGTTCAAGAATGAGATATGGGCCAGGCTGCTCCCAATCTAACTTAACAGAAGCCCTCAGACACACTACTTCCCCTGGTTGTATTATCCTCTTTTCCCTATCCAGTTTCCAAAACTGCCCCACCCCTTCTGCAGGGGCCTGATGCTCCTGAACCAAAGTCTGACATACTGTCTGCAGTGCAGGGGACCATCCCTCACTATAGGGTCATTCTCCAAGGGAATAACGGGAATAACCCTGATCTCCTGTACAGTTTTGTACATGCACGCTTATAATGCCCCACACCACCACAATTGTAACAGATCACTGGTGTTATTGGATTATTAACCAGGGCAGATGGGCCCATCCCCCCATCAGTTGGCCCAACTCAGCCTCCATTCAGGGGTGGGCCACCCATTGCTGTCCAGGCATTATCTTAGTTAAATCCAATATCTGGGCTTGCATTGTTGTTAACCGATCATCATCATTGATGTAAGGGGGAACAAGAAAGATGGCGGCATCAGTTGGGAGCTGAGTTTGTGAGCTCCGCAATGGGTTCGTTTGAGCAGCTGAGCAGCTGAGCAGCTGAGGAAGCCTGGCATGGGGCTTCCCTGGACAAGAGCGTGGTTGCCGGGCACCATTTCGTAGTGCGAAGTTTCTTCTTGCCTCCCCGAGCTGGCCGTGGTCGTGAGAGTGTTGTGAGCGGCGGCTGAGGATAGTTTGCTGCTTGCTGCGTGCTGCGTGCTCCAGCTGGCGGCGTTTTGGCTGGCGGGTGCTGCAGCGGGGAGATTTCTTTCTTCCTCTCCAGACCGAGATGGCAGGTTTTGAGGTCTTGGATCATCTGCGGGGCGCTGTTTTTGCACCATGGAGACCTCTTCCCTCCTCTCGGAGTCCTAGGACGGTGTGACAATATGGCGGCTGGAAATTAAATCTGCCACCTTGGAAGCAGCTGATCAGCACTGAAGGGAGTTTCCGGGGGAGCGGCTGTGAATTTGCCTGCTGCTTCGTCGTCCATCTCAGCTGGCGGTGCTTTAGTCGGTATATGCCACAGCGAGGAGATTTTTCTCTCCCTCCCTCCTCCGATTGAGATGGCTGGGTTTTGTGAGGTCTTGACTATCTGTGGTGTTGTTTTTGCACCGTGGAGGCCTCCCCCCCCCCTTGGAGTTGCAGGACAGTGTGGAGATATGGCGGCTAACAACCACCTTCGCCGCCTTGGAACAGCTGATCGGCGCCATTTGTATGGCGCAGTGACTTTTTTCTCCTAGAGATTAATATCTGTGCTGAGAAGCCCCCATCTCTCTGGTCTACAGAGAGTCAGCTGCAATTGTAAGAACATTGATGGCCAAGAACTTGACAGACCCGGGATCTGGCTGCGGTGAGAGGGCAGGACAATTAACCATCAATCCACCCCCTGATGTGAGAGATCAATTGAGGTGGATCTATCCTGGTTAATCTGTGACCAAGTTTAGCATGGACTTAAGTACCATTGGTTGTGAGAGAACTGTTATGGCTCTTGTGTCTGTAACTGGCTCGGGTGAGAGTCGAGCCAGCTTGGCTTGGCTTGGTTTAATGGATTTGTTTTGCCATCCTGATTTGTTAACATTAATAATCTTTTCAACATCTTCTGCTCTGCTCATCTAGCTGCTGTAAACAACCCAATGCGAACATCCTTGGCATATGGTTCGCTTACATTACTCTACTGCAGATTTATATGCCCTCAGGAGAGTTCCTGCCTCCTGGGCGCGACCTACTGCCTTGTGTTCCATCTCCCTTGAGGACGGGCCCAATTGTTGGCACCCTGAGAGGTGGTTGGGCATAGATAGGGGCTGTTGGCTGAACCTAATTAAAAGGCCCCTACTATGTTTTTTTGCCAGTTGGTTTAGGGCAGGGGTGTCAAACTCAATTTCATTGAGGGCCGCATCAGCATTGCGGTTGCCCTCAGGGGGCCAGGTGGGTGTGGCCTACTGGGTGGGTGTGGCCTACTGGGTGGGCGTGGCTAGAGTGCATATGGCCTACTGGGTGGGCGTGGCCAGCTCTACATCGTTGGCATCAAGGGTGCCTATGGGGGCCTGGGCAGGAGTGGGACAGATCTGAGGGTCTCTGGCAGAAGGAGGGTCTCTGGGCCAGGGCCAAGGCAGTGGGGGCCGTTCCCTCACTGTTTCCAGGATGGCTTCGCGGGCCGCATGAAACCACTTCGCGGGCCGGATCTGGCCCCCGGGCCTTGTGTTTGACATGTCTGGTTTAGGGGGTTAGGGAGGGGGGCGAATGATAGAGGTGGGAGGGATAAGGGTATTTTATCAACCGGCTGTCAGTCCAGGCCGGAGATGGTTCCTGGCGAGATGGGCTTGGGGTTGGGGACCTCAGGTTCTTCCAGCTATGGGGTGGGGTTTGCTATCCCCACGACGATTGGGAATGGCAGCAGGAGGTTGCACGGAGGGCCATACCAATGTCTGGGATCACACCCCCGCTGTTTCCAAGCGGTAGCGTGCTCCGACCCTCTGGTTGCTACCCGTTTATCCGGGGGTGAGGGAGATCGGGTCCCTGAGCTTAGACTGGTGTATTTCAATGCCAGATCCATGGTGAATAAAGCTCCCCTCATCCGAGATTTGATCGAGGAGGAACGCGCGGATCTGGCATGCATTACGGAAACCTGGTTGGGCCCAGAGGGAGGTGCCCCTCTGACTGATCTTTGCCCTCCAGGTTTTTGTGTGCTACACCAGCCGTGGGCTCAGGGTAGGGGTGGGGGTGTGGCGGTGGTTATACGGGAGACCTTATATCCGCGGGAGACCACTGTCATACAGATTGGTGGGAGTGAGTCGCTCCTCCTGAGGTTTGGCTCTGGGGTACATTTGGGCTTGTTGCTGACATACCTGGCGCCCAGCTGTGTTGCAACGGCCCTGCCCGGCCTTCTCAACACCCTTTCAGGGCTGGTGGTTGAATTCTCCAGACTTACGGTTCTGGGTGATTTCAACCTTCCATCCCTGGGCGGGTCATCAGAGTTAGCTCGGGAGTTCATGGCCTCCATGATGGCCATAGACCTGACCCAGATAATTCAGAGTCCAACCCATGGTTCCAGGCAGTGATATCTACCTCTTTGAGTGAGGGTGTCTTTCCTGCCACCTTGAAGGAGGTGGTGGTGAGACCCCTTCTCAAGAAGCCTGCCCTGGACCTGGCTGTTTTAAATAACTACCGTCCGGTCTCCAACCTCCACTTTTTGGCAAAGGTTGTTGAGAGTGTGGTGGCACATCAGCTTCCTCTGTTCCTGGAGGAAACTGATTATCTGGACCCGTACCAATCGGGTTTCAGGCCCGGGTACAGCACGGAGACAGCATTGGTCGCGCTGATGAATGATCCCTGGCGGGCTCGGGACAGGGGCTGCTCCTCTGTCCTAGTCCTTTTAGATCTCTCAGCGGCTTTTGATACCATTGACCATGGTATCCTGCTGCGACATCTCGGGGGGTTGGGAGTGGGGGGGGCACTGTTTTACGGTGGTTCTCCTCCTACCTCCTGGGCTGTTCGCAGTCAGTGTTGACGGGAGGGCAGAGGTCCGCCCCGAAGCCTCTTGTTTGTGGAGTTCCTCTCTCCCCTCCTGTTCAACATCTATATGAAGCCGCTGGGTGAGATCATTCATGGCTTCAGGGTGGGGTATCATCAGTACGCTGATGATACCCAACTTTTTCTTTCCACCCCGCACCAACTCAGTGATGCCCTCGACGTGATGTCCTGTTGCCTCGAGGCAGTTCAGGTCTGGATGGGGAGAAACAGGCTCCGACTGAATCCTGCCAAGACTGAGTGGCTGTGCATACCGGCATCTCGGGAAAACCAGTTTTGTCCATTGTTAACTATGGTGGGTGAGGTGTTACACCCCCCCCCCCCCGTTGATAGGGCTCACAACTTGGGCATCCTCCTGGATTCACGGCTCAGTTTAGAAGATCATATAGGAGCCGTGACCAGGGGGGCTTTTGCCCAGGTTCGCCTGGTGCGCCAGTTGCGACCCTATCTGAACCGAGATGCCCTACGCACAGTCACTCATGTGCTCGTGACCTCCCGTCTAGACTACTGCAACGCTCTCTACATGGGGCTGCCCTTGAGGACCACTCGGAGGCTTCAACTGGTGCAGAATGCGGCCGCGCGAGTTGTGATGGGGGCTTCCCGATACTCCCATGTAACACCTCTATTCCGCGAGCTGCATTGGCTTCCGGTTGCCCTTCAGGTGAGATTCAAGGTGCTGGTGATGACCTATAAAGCCCTAAATGGCTTGGGTCCGGGTTATCTGAGGGAACACCTGCTGCCGGCATCAAGCTCCCTTCATCCCATGCGCTCCCACAGGGAAGGTCTTCTCAGGATACCGCTGGTTAAGGAATGCCAGCGGGTTATTCCTAGGGGAAGAGCGTTCTCTGTGGGCACGCCTGCCCTCTGGAATGATTTACCCATGGAACTTAGGACTGCCCCCGATCTGCGTTCATTTCACCGGGACTTGAAAACCTGGTTTTTCGATCTATCAGGCCTGGACTGAAGGGGTTTTAGCTTTTTAAAATATTGTTTTAATTGTGGTTAATTAATTTAATATATTTTAATTCTATATTATTTTTATATTGTATTTTATGCTGCCCTGTAAACCGCCCTGAGTCCTTCGGGAATAGGGCGGTATAGAAATTTAATTAAATAAATAAAATAAATCCTCCCTGGCCTTTCTCACTCCTGGGCCTAAGGGCCATCCTACCAGCAATTTGGCTGTTGCCTCCTTAGCCTCCTCCACTAGCTCAGTTGTCCGCACTCTCCTTATAAGCTCCTGATACGCCCAAACATTTCCTCTAGCTTCAACCTTTATTTGGCTCCAGACAGGGTCTGAAGCCAAAGCACCCTGGGAGAGTTGTTCTATCCTAGCCTGTTCCACCTCAGTTGGGTCTAATCCCCCCTTCTCCACAACCTGATATAATAATCCATTCAGGTGCCTTATATATTCAGACAGCTTCTCACCGCTCTTCTGATACATGTGTTCCAAACGGAACAGTAAGCTAGAGGCCATCTCGGCAGATCCAAATTCATCATGCAACAAAGAGAGATAGTCATGCACAGTAAAATGTCCCCGACTCAATGTTAGGCTTTTAATAGCTTCTGCAGCAGGGCCTTTAAACTCACTCTAACTCATTGCCTTTTCTGGGTGTCCGGTATATCCAATTACTCAACTGCTTGTATTGCCTGTTTCACCCAAGTTTCATACTCCTCTTCCCCTTCTGGCACCAGTTGCATCCCTGAAAAAGTACATAATTTCCTATATCCAGCCCCTTATGCAATAACCCCCCATCAGGTTTTGGTGTGAACTGCTATTCCTTTGGGTAGGGAAGTGCATCTCTCTTTCTTCTGGTCTAGTGGTTTGGGCAAAGGTGTGCTCCATGCAGTTGGAAAAATCACCCCTACTCTGACATCTTCTGTCAGTTGCAAACTTTCAGCCTGAAAGCACTCCGGAATACTCTTTTTCCATTCCAGCAGTACATAAAAATGTGTGTGTGTGTGTGTGTGTGTGTGTGTGTGTGTGTGTGTGTGTGTGT
>JAKJMR010017758.1:328542-365816 GCA_024449315.1 Daboia siamensis | reverse complement strand
TGTGTGTGTGTGTGTGTGTGTGTGTGTGTGTGTGTGTGTGTGTGTGTAATCCCAATCTACCCTCATATCTATCACATATACCCTCTGATCCGGGACAAAACCCCTCAATGTCTGTAAAATTCGCTCCATTGACCAAATATCACCAGGAACATCAATTACTACACTTGTCCTTACTTCACTATTCTGCTCTTTGCACCACCTGATAGCTGCGTTAGAGTCCATTTTGTTCCCCTGGCTCATATTCCTACACAAGACCAACCCTCCCTTACTAAGAGGTGGGGAGCAGGCAGGGAATCCCATGTGAGCACCCCACGTGTAACATTACCCCCTCAGAGGCCACCAAAGCCCATGCCCTCCCAGCCCCGTTCCTCTCCATTGCACTCTGCAGCTGCACTGTCAAGATGTTAGTAAAGTGTCTCTTCTAGCAGAAGCTCACGTGAAGTGAGGATGTGGCAGACTCTTGTCATCAAAAGGGGGGCTTTTAGGAACAAAAATAACCAGCCCCTAGCCCCGATAGTCAATACATAGTGGTGTTTAACAGCCCCAGGCAGTCATAGCAGCAATAGACAATGATTTCCCAGTGACCATTTGGAAACAAATGGGGTGGGGAAAGCCCTGGCTCCAGGCAGTGATAGGAACACGAACAAAGGTAGTCAGCGTTCTGCAGTAACAGCTCATCCCTCAGGGCAACTTCCCACAATGTCTAAAACTTGCAGAAGTAACAATAATCAAAGTTCGGATGGCCGCTAGTCTCCAAAGCAACAACGACCAGCCTCTCCTTCTCTTCTGTTGTTGCTCGCAGTATCAGGTCTCGTCGGTGTCAAACCCTTCCCCCCTGTCCTTTATTGTTAAAATCTGAATTTAGCAACCCCAGCAACTTTCTCTCTCCTTACTCTCTCTCATGTCTCCGCTTGGGATATCCCCCCTCCGAAAGAAAGCAGTAAAATTCCACCTAAAGCATTTTCAAAAATGATAGAAGAATTCAATATTCTAGAAATATGGTGAGAGAAAAACTCAGAGAAATTACAATATACATTTTACTCAAATAGACACAAATCATGGTCAAGAATTGACATGATATGGATTTTGCTGGACTTGAAACAGATGATTCAAGAGGCGGAAATTGAAACCAATGACTGGGCAGACCACAATCCAATAAAAATGATTTGGAAAGGAGTTAAGAAGAAACCTAGATGATCTCTAAACAAATCGATATTGAAGGACAAAGAATTCCTACAATAAAGGAAATGGAATTTTTCTTTAAAATAAGAAGGAAGAAACATCACTCCAAAATATTTGGGACATTGCCAAAGCATATTTTAAAGGCCTGGCCATAACTTATACTGCTAAGAAGAACAAAGAAAAGAAACAACTATAATTAAAGTTGAGGCAGGATCTAAGAAAACTAGAATTAGAATTACAAATAGATCCATATAAAGCAATACTCAAGAAACAAATGGAAATAATAGAGCACAAATTAAACTTAGTTGAGATGGAATTAATGGCTCAACAGATTAAACGGGTTAAACAGAATTTCTTTGAAAATGCTAACAAGCCAGGAAGATGGCTAGCATATAGATTGAGAAAGGAAAAAGAAAAGAAAATAATAAAGAAACTCCAGGATACAAAAGGAGAAATACAGTTTCAAAACGATGCAATGAAAAAAATTGTGAAAGAAATTATGAGACACTTTATAAGGCAAAGGAAATCTCTAAGGAAGGAGGCCAGGATCTCCTGAGAAGATGGCGGTGCCTTGGGAGGGGAGGCGATAGACGGCCGAGCCTCTTGTTGTTTTTCAGGCCTCCTGCGGCGATATTCTGCTGTTTCCAGCCCCGGAGAGGCTGGGAGAAGCAGAGAAGGCATCTTTGGAGGCGAGGTGTGGTGCGACCACCTCACTGGAAAAAAGAAAGCACCCTGAAGATCCAGAGGCTTGAAAGAGGGCCATGGTTTAGCAGCCCCGAAGCCAATGACTCAGCAGTTTGAGAAGAAGCAGGGAAGCGAGAAAGAGCGGAAGTGAGTTTAAAGACTTTCCGAGCGAGCGCACCAGCAAGGCACTAAGCAGAAGTGAAAGGAGCGGCAGCCAGTTATCGGGGGTGGTTTTGGCAACAATTTTTTTTTTGTTACCCCTTTGTCTTCTGCTGCCATGGATCCGAATGCTGACTAGAGGCTTAAATGGACTTGTTTACGAATATGACATGATTGGTGGAAACTCCTCCCTTGAAAAAGCTAGCGTACTGATTTACGGACTTATAGAAATCCTGCTTTAAACTGATGGATATTGATGTGAGTTTTTCTTTCTTTTTTTTTCTACCTAAAGAGCGGAAGTGAAATTTATTTACAGAACGGGTTTAGATAAATTCTGGCAGAAGACCTATTAGAAACAAGTACGGGGTTATTGGTAGTTTAGGTGCTGGCCCTGACAAGTTTGTGATAAAGTATCTGGGAAGAAGTTAACCTGTGGTGTACAGTAGTATGGAGAAACCTCCTGGGACAAACTGAAATGTCTTTAACGACAACGTCAACTAAAACCTTAAAGAAGCCCCCCGCCTTGACAGCAGTGGCCTCTCCGGTTACAATGCCATCAGGGGTTAGGAAGTCGATGGAGAGCCTATTGGCGACAGAAAAATCTGCTACAATTCAAGGGATTTATACAATGCTACAAAATATGCAGGACATAATGGAGAGGAATTTCGACAACCTGAGGGCTGAGTTGGGGGACATGAGAGAGGAGATGAAGGAAATTAAAGGAAAATTGGGTGTAGTCCAGGTGACCCTGAATACGCATGAGGAGCGAACAAAAACAGTAGAAAAGTACTCTGAAAATATGGAGAAGCGGATGGAGAAATGGGAGCACAGGTGCACGCAAGCATCCAAGAAGCTGGAAGATGATATGGTGTACCTGGAGATGGAGAAAGCGGCCTTTTTTTTTGCGTTTCCAAAATGTGACGGAAGACAGAGAAGAACAGTTGGAAGAAGTGGTAGGAGAAATGATCGCAGACATTTGGGGAAAGAGAAAAAAGAGGTTCGGTGTGATATTGATGAGGCCTTTCGAGTTTATACTAATTATGCCAGGTGATACAGCCTCCCTAGGGAAGTGCACGTTAGGTTTACCAAAAAGGCGCTTAGAGATGAAGTGCTCTATAGAGCTAGAGACCACCCAATTCAGTATAAAGGCCTTCCGGTTACAATTCTTAAGCAACTACCAAGAAGGGTCCGAGAGCATTGTCAACACTATCAATTTGTTACTTCGCAATTGAGGAAAAAAGGTGTGGCATATAAATGGTTGCTTCCAGAGGGGCTCCTGGTGATGTGGGAAGACCGAAAGATAAAGATTGAGAGTCTACAAAATGCACAAGATTTCTATAATTTTTTTTGTGGGACTAGCGATCAGGAGAGTGATGGGAGAAGTGGAGAGTAGAAGTCAGAGGGAGGAGATGAATCCGGGGGGAGGAGAGGGGGGGAGGGGGCAGAGAGGGAAAGGGAGAAAAATACAAGAGGGTAACTAGACAGACTACCAAATCTAAGGCCCCATGTAAGTAAGGATGTGTCAAGGGGTGAATTTTCTGACGCTCAATGTTAATGGTCTTAATGCTCCTGTTAAGAGAAAAAATATCTTAACTAGATTAAGGAAATGTGGAGCCAATGTATTATGCCTTCAGGAAACTCATATTAAGAAATGCCAAACTAATCTGTTGAATTATCCTAAACTAGGGAAATTATTTGTAGCGTCTGCTGAGGAGAAAAAGAAAGGTGTAGCAATGTATGTTAAGGAGTACTTGTGTCCTAAAGAGTTATGGGCGGACCTGGAGGAGAGAAGCCTGATGTTGGAGATAGAAATGGTGGGAAGCAAAGTGTTACTGGTAGGCATATATGCACCTAATAATAACCAGGGAGACTTTTTTCCAGAAAATATATCAGAAAATATTAGACCTGGAGTATGAGCAGATGTGTCTCTTGGGGGACTTTAATGCAGTGGTAGATAGGGCTAAGGATTAAAAAACAGGGAGGGTTGATTTGAAGAAGAAAAAAGGAAAAGATAGGAGGGTCTTGCCCAAAGTATTTAGGGATATGTACGAAGAATTTGGTCTTAGAGATATTTGGCCTCTCAACGTTACACCTACTATTCCCCCAGGCATAACTCGTGGTCTAGATTGGATATGGTATGGTTGTTGGATGGGCTGATATCTTATGCGAAAGATGCCATGATTTTGACGAACGAATGGGCGGATCACAACCCGGTGGCTATTACGTTGATAAGGGGGAGTAGAGCGAGGAGTAGATGGATGATGAGCCTGGAGGCTCTAAAGGATACGGTTTTTGTACAAAAAATTAAACAAGAGATGAGCCTGTGTTTTTTTTAGAAAATAGGATGGAAGGGATGCCCCTACGAATAGTTTGGGACACGGCTAAAGCTTATCTGAGAGGCTTGATAATAAAACAGATGGCAGTTAAACGTAGGAAGGAGGAGGAAAGTAGGAGGGAAATTGTTGAGCAACTTACTAAGACAGAGAAGGCTCTTCAGGTTAACCCACAGAAAGTGTATGGGAAGAAGCAGGTGGATTTTTGGAGGCATAAACTTAACCTTGTGGATCAAGAGAAAATAGCACGTCAAATTAGGGTGGCGAGGCAAAACTATTTTGAATATGCCAATAAGCCAGGGAGATGGCTTAGCTATAGAATAAGGAAAGAGAAGGAAAGTAGAAGAATTGATCAGTTAGAGGATAAGAGGGGGACACTGATAGGGAATAAAGAAGGGAAAGAAAAGATAGCGACTGAGTTTTTTACAGAATTATATCCGAAAGAAAAGGTTGCTGAGGAGAGGATTAAACAATACCTGACAGAGTCAGACCTTCCTAAGTTACTTCCTAATGAGAAAGAGGCCTTAGATCAGGAAATAACAATAGCAGAAATTGAAAAAGCAGTAAGACAACAGAAATGTAAAAAAAAACCCAGGCACTGACAGAATTCCTGCAGAATTGTATAAGGTATTAGTGGAAGCGCTTGGAAAACATGTGAAAGATCTATTTAATGAAATTTTGGATAAGGCTATAGTCCCGCAAACTTGGTTGGAGGCACATATTAGTTTGATCCCTAAGGATGATTCCCCCTCGAAGCATATTAAAAATTATAGGCCAATATCCCTTCTTAATTCAGATTATAAAATATTTGCGACAATAATTGCTGATAAATTAAAAATTTATTTAAACCAATTCATACATACAGACCAGAATGGGTTCCTCCCCACTAGACAAATAAAGGATAATCTCAGAATTATATTAAATATTCTGGAGTATTATGAAAGCCGACCAGATAAACAATTAGCTTTAATATTTATCGATGCTTAAAAAGCATTTGATAGGGTAAATTGGGATTTCCTAATGTGTCAGTTGGAACATATGGAGTTTGGAGCTAAATTCTGTAATATGATTAAAGCAATCTATACTAAGCAGGAAGCAAGTTTGTTGATAAATGGGAATTTAACTGACAAATTTGATATCTGTAAGGGCACTAGGCAGGGTTGTCTTCCCACTTTTATTTATTTTAACCTTAGAACCCCCATTGAGAATAATAAGGAAAGATGAGGAGATTACCGGGCTTCAGATAACAGACCAAATTTATAAACTGCAGACATTTGCAGATTATATGGTTTTTGTTTTGGAAAACCCTCTGGAATCCAGCACGGAATTACTAAAAAGGATTGAGGAATTTGGAAATGTGGCCCTGTCTACAAGTAAATAAAGATAAGACGGTTTAAAATTGTGAAGAAGGTGAAATATTTAGGAATTTGGTTGACGGGAAGATGTTCAAGTATTAGGGAGGATAATTATTCTAAATTACTGATACAAACAAAAATGGACTTGGGAAAATGGGGTAGGATACAGTTGTCATTATTAGGAAGGGTAGCCATGGTGAAATCTTATATTTTGCCGAAATGGAATTTTCTTTTCCAGACAGCACCAGTTAAACTTTAGATGAAATTTTTAAGAGTTAGAGGGGGTAGTTTCTAGATTCATATGGCAGGGGAAATGGCCCAGGATTGGGGAAAAAATGATGCAAGAAATTAAGGAAAGAGGGGGCCTTGCCCTGCCAAATTGGGAACTTTATTATCAGGCTGCCCTTTTAGTTTGGGGCAAAGAATGGATAAGTTTAAGGAATAATCGATTGTTGAGTTTGGAAGGATTCGATTTGTTGCAGGGATGGCATGCTGCTCTTTGGCGGGAAGGTACTCCTCCAAGCAAACAGTTTACTCGTCATTACATAAGGGATATACTGATTCGGAATTGGGATAAGATAAGGGCCAAGTACTATGTGCAAATTCCGTGTTGGTTATCAACCTTGGAAGCCTTGACCCATCCGACCCTACTCAAGAAGGGAAGAAGACCAACTTACAAAGAAGTTTTAGATAGCGGGGGAGAACTCAAAATGTGACAAGATCTGGCTCAGCAAGGGCTTCAACTGGAGTGGTGGGCCTACCTGCAGATTCAGTCAAGGTATAAGAAGGATAAGGAAGGAAGGGGTATTTATCTGAATCTGCAGGAATTAGATAAGATTCTGCTGGGTCCGGAGAAAGGGATGATATCTAAGTGCTATAAATTGTTGCTAATCAGGGTAGTAGGGGAGGAGGTGGTAAAAGACGCAATGATTGCCTGGGGGAAGAATTTTGGTTATGCACTTCCACTTGAGAAATGGGAAGAGATTTGGTGGATTAATATGAGGCAGGTGGTTTCCACGTCATATAAGGAGAACATATACAAAATGCTTTATAGATGACATCTCCCTCCGGCTAGACTTTCCAAAATGTTCCCTGGATTGTCGGCTGATTGTTGGAAGTGTGGTAAAGGGATTGGCACATATTATCATTTATGGTGGACATGTCCGGAAGTGGTTAGATATTGGACAAGGATCCAAAAATGGATAGAGGAAATTACAGGGTGTTTAGTTGATCTTAAACCAGAGACGTATCTCCTTGGCTTCAGGCCTGGAAATATTAAGAGGGGAATATGGTATTTGGTTTTACGTATCTTAACAGTGGCGAGGATGGGGTATGCTCAATTTTGGAAGGCAAATCATACCCTGCCAGATGAAGCTATAATTAGGAGAATATTTGATTGTGCTGAAGCAGACACATTGACCAAGAAGTTGAAGGGTAAAGAAGAGACACCAGCATTTCTATCATGGAATAAATGGTATATTTGGATGGATAAAAGATTAAAGAAATGAGGGTGGCTTGGAGGTTGGTCAAAAATGAAGTGATATAGTTTTTGTTAATGAATAAGCTTTGGAGTTGGATAGTTATAAGAGATTTAGTGAGTGGAATATAATTGTCAGTTTAGAAGTAGATATAATTTGTTTTTTTAAAAAATGTTTTCCAATTTTTTCATTTTCTGTATATTGTACATGTTTTTTTGTCTTTGTTGGTGTATGGTGTGTTTTTAACACGAAATGTAAATAAAGACTTATTTTTTAAAAAAGAAATCTCTAAGGAAAAAATAGAGCAGTATTTAATAAAAGCAAATTTATCGAAAATTCCCCAGAAGTGAAACAAAAATATGGTGGTTGGATAATTAAAATAAAAAATAGCCATTTGTAAATAGTTCAGGTTACATCAACAGACATGCCCTCTCTAATTCCCTTAGTGTTTACATAGTCAAAATAAGCAAGTTAGTATATTTGTAGTTATAACTGTCAATCAACAAAATTCAAAATATATTTGAATTTTATCTAATTGCAATAGAATATTCTTGCATAGCCTGTAGTATATAGAAAAAAGCTTAATTTTGGGTGACCCACAATTCCCTATTTCCATAAAGAATAATTCTTTTGTCTACAAAACTTATATTGTTCATTACAAAACATTCATATGTTTTACCATTAGTCTAATTTTCATCTTAGCAAATAACCAGTTATTAGAAATATATTTTTGCCTTAACCATTCAACAATTATTAAAATGTTATCTTTTATATATAAAATTCTAAATTCTATACTATAGTTCAAAAATAGCCACTGAATATTCTATAAGGCATCTTAATCATACATCAGTTATTAAAATATTATCTTTTGATATGTCATTCTAAATTCTATAATATAGTTCAGATTTATATTTCCTTTGCAAATCTAAAAGCTAAATGTAAAATCAGTGATATTTTTTTAGGTAAAAGTAAAGGTAAAGGTTCCCCCGCACATGCGTGCTAGTCGTTTCCGACTCTAGGGGCCGGTGCTCATCTCCATTTCAAAGCCGAAGAGCCAGCACTTGTCTGAGGACATCTCCGTGGTCATGTGGCCGGCATGACTACATGCCAAAGGTGCACGGAACGCTGTTACCTTCCCACCGTAGTGGTCCCTATTTTTCTACTTGCATTTTTACGTGCTTTCGAACTGTTAGGTTGGCAGAAGCTGGGACGAGTAACAGGCGCTCACTCTGCTACACGGCACTCGGGATTCGACCCGCCAAACTGCCGACCTTCTGATCGACAAGCTCAGCGTCCTAACCCACTGAGCCACCACGTCCCTATTTTTTTAGAGATTCCCCTTAATCCATAGAAAGATATTTTTATAGTCTATCTTTAGGAATCCCAAAAGAGAAACAAGTTCAGTCTTTTAAGTCTAACTCTTGCCTTCCTTTTGTGCCAATCATGCTTTGGTCTTGGTATCTTTAAATTCTCAAATGTATCTTCCTTTCTTCCTATACCCCTTATTTGAATCCAGGGAGTGTATCCAAATGTCAGTTTTGCAAGAAACATGTCCCCTTTGTAACCATTATATTTTTGCTTTAGTAGTTCAATTTTTGGTGGTTGATATAATATATTTGTCATTAAATCAATCAAATCTTTTGGTTTTTCCAGTTCTATCTGGGTTAGGTAGAAAGTAGTAGCTGACATTGTGTTTGTCATTTGATTAATTGAATTCTCAATATAGTGTATTTAAAGGCCTTTAATGTCTTCACTCTTGGTGTTGCTTTGTTCAGGTGCTGCTGCTTTTTGGCTTGTAAGTTTTGTAGTTGCTATTAAGGTTTGGACTTTAAGGTTTTCTGTAGGTTGCTTTTGTTCTTTGAAATCTCCTGTTTTAGTGTTAGTTTCCACTTCTATTTGGTTTTGGGTTATCTTTTCCTCATTTAAGGTTAGAGTTTGATTTGGTGGCTTTAAATTGTCAGATTTTTCTTGCAGCTTGGCTTTAATTTGCTCTGTCATTGCCAAGATCGTGTCCAGAATTAGTTTATAATCAAGTGGCAGAATATAATCATCCATTTCATTGTTATTTACAGTTAAATCTTCAATGGAGGCTGTTTTTAATAATAGTCAAGGATTTTCCACCTCCTGAAGGGTTGTATTCAGTGCCAGGTGTTCCCACTCTTATCTTCAAGGACAGTTCTGTTATTCAGACAGCTTTCATAACAAAGGGGAAATTTACTTGCTGTACCAGGTTTCGCCACAAGATGTCATCAATAACATATAAGATGCAATGTAAGAGGTTTTTTTTCTTTTTCTTTTTCCAAATTATTATAGAACTTTTGTAGAATTAGTCCAAATTTTTTCTTTAATTCCCAGTTTCAAGAGAGAATAGGATAGTGAGTCCCCAGCAACAAATAGAAGCTTTTTAGTAAAAACAGCTGCAATTGCTTAGATTTTTTGCTGCATTAATTGGATTTCTTTAGTAACTTTGAGGCTATAAGCTTTGTTCCTAAAGTTTTCTCACCGTTTTCTCAAAAAGTGGGGAAGGAAATTTTCAGGAAAGTCCCACAGGAAGATTATTAAGGGAATAGGAAAGGTAAAAGCTCACCCAGGTCCTCCAGATTGCTTCATAGTGCTAGGTGGTATTTTTGGCTTTCGGTAGGGAGCGGCTTAGTGATTGGCCATCTTTATGGCCGGTCTCTTCTTCTTTGGCCAAAAGGAGATTATCCCAGATTCCAGCAGAGGGTTGCCGCCCTTCCGCAATCACAGGGAAGTCCTCTTCGTGGTGATCCAGGGTGATTTTTGACACTTTTCACAGTCCTCCGAACAAGAAAGAAACGGACAGCAGGAGACAGACTGTCCCTACATGTCCAGAAGCACCGCACACGCGCGAACTGGAAACCAGCTTTGATATTTCTTGATGCACAAAAGGCATTTGATAACTTAAATTGGCAATTTATGTTTCACCAACTTGTGGAAATGGATTTTGGAGAAAACTTTATGAATGCAAATTCATGCAATTTATGATAAACAGATTGCTAGAATAATCATAAATGGAGACTACACTGAAAACTTTAATATTAAAAAGGGCGCAAGACAAGGATGTCCTTTATCCCCATTGCTATTTATATTAACTTTGGAAGTATTGAACAGAAATATTAGAAAAGACTGAGATTAAAGGACTGGAGATAAAGGGTGTAAAATATAAATTGCAGGCATTCACGGATGACTTGGTCTTTATATTAGAAGAACCTCTGGAAACAAGCACAAAACTGTTGCCACAATAGAACAATATGGTGAGGTCACAGGCCTGATAATAGAGAAAAGACTAAAGTTTTGACAAAGAACTTAACAGAAAAACAGAAAATGCAACTTGCAAAAAAACCCAAATCTTCAAATAGTTAAAAACTTAAGTATTTGGGAATTTACTTAACAGCAAGATGTATAACAGTAAAAGAAGACAACTATACAAAATTATTAAAACAAATAAAACTGGACTTAGAAAAGTGGGAAAATCTCCCAACTTTCAATACTGGGGAGAATAGCTACAATTAAAATGAATATCTTACTGAAAATACTTTTTTATTTCAAACTATTCCGGTAAAATTAGAAAAAACCTTCTTTGATGAACTGAATACTATAATATTGAAATTTATTTGGCAAGGGAAAAAAGCACAAATTAAAGTGAAATTTCTACAGGACTTTAGAGAAAGGGGAGGATTTGGACTTCCAGACTGGAAGTTATATTACCAAGCAGCTATTTCAATGTGGATTAAACAATGGATAACACTTAAAGACAAAAGACTACTATACCTAGGGTGGCATGACCTGCAGATTGGCTGGCATGCCTTTCTGTGGTATAGGAAGAATATAGTGCATAGATATTTCCAGAACCATGCTATAAGAAATGCACTTCTCTTAGAAAGGGAAAAAATAAAAGAAAAAATTTATATTAAGATATCTGAATGGATTTCGACAATGGAAGCCTTTGCTTACCCAAACTTAATTAACTATGATAAACTTGTAACATATAAAGACTTACTGCACAATGAAGGGAGATTGAAATCTAGACAAGACTTACAACAACAAGGTATTGACCTGTCATGGTGAACATACCTACAAATCCAGTCAAGATATGAAAAAGAGGTGAAAACAATGGGGCTCTATAAGGAACAGACAGAACTTGACCTTACATTGCTAAAAACAGATGAAAAGCTGATTTATTTATTTATTTATTTTATTACATTTATATACCGCCCTTTCCCGAAGGGCGGTTTACAGGGTAATTAAAGGGCGGTTTACAGGGTAATTAAAAAACACAGATATAAAAGTTAAAAACAAATTAAAAAAATTATAATAATCCCTGTATTAATAAAAAAACCCAGTTCAAATTAAGGTTAGACTAACTTAAAATTAAAAATTCTCAGCCTGGGCTAGAGAGCTTGAAGAGCCAGGTCTTCAGGTCCCGATGAAATGAACGGAGGTCGGGGGCAGTCCTCAACTCCACCGGCAGCTGGTTCCAAAGGCAGGCGCACCCACAGAGAAGGCCCTGCCACTGGGTGTCATCCGGCGGCAATCTCTCACCGGCGGCACCCTGAGAAGACCCTCCCTGTGGGAGCGCACTGGACGAAGGGAGCTTGATGCCGGCAGCAGGTGTTCCCTCAGATATCCCGGACCCAAGCCATTTAGGGCTTTATAGATTAAAAAACTTTATAGATTTCTGCTTAACTTAAAGATGGAGGAGGAACAAGTTAAAGAAACAATAATATGGGCAAAAAACGTTGGACATACTATAGAGCTTGAAGAATGGGAAAAGTTATGGGATAGAAATATTAGATTAACCAAAGCTTTACCATATAAAGAAAATTTATATAAAATGTTTTATAGATGGCACATGACACCAGTGGGACTAGCCAAAATGTTTAAAAATACTTCAAATGTGTTTTGGAAGTGTAACCAAAGACAAGGTACTTATTACCATATCTGGTGTTCATGTCCTAAAGCAGAAAGGTTTTGGCTTAAGATACATTTGTGGTTGGAGAATATGATTAAAAAACAAATAGAATTTAAACCAGAATTGTTTCTCTTAGGAATGATAGGCCCCAACTATGACAAGGAGAGCGGATACTTAATGTTACATGTATTGACAGCAGCGAAAATTATGTATGCCCAATATTGAAAAAATAAAAAGTTACCGACTGAAGTATTAATCAAAAAATATTGGATTGTGCAGAAATGGATAGATTAACTTTAGAGATTGAAGAGAAAGAGCATTCAGTTTACTATAGAACTTGGAATAAATTCTATCAATGGCTAGATAAGCGAGTTAGAGAGAAAGGAATATGATATGCAATTTTGAATTTATTTGAGTAAGAAAAATGCCATACATTGAAAACTTAATATTGTTTATGATAATTTATTATACCTATCATTTTTATCCATTATTAGATTTATTACTTTTATTTATATATATTTACCCAGACAATATGCTGTTTGCCAGATATTGAATGTTATTGGGGGAAACCCCAATCCTCAGCCCCAACCTTTCCTGTACCCTAACCCAAATTCCCATCCCCTTACCCCCCTCCTTAACCCTATAAAAACTAATAAAAAATTGTTCAAAAAAGTGTACTCTCTAGCAAAGTCATTTTTATGTCTCCATGAGTCTGTTAGTACTAAGTTGCCCATCATCTCAAAAATAAGAGCCTTGGTGGAGCAGTGGGCTAATGCCTCCTTAAGTAACACCAGCTGCCTGCAATTAGTGCAGGTTCACATCCCACCAGGCTCAAGGTTGACTCAGCCTTCCATCCTTCCGAGGTAGGTAAAATGAGAACCCAGATTGTTGGGGGCAATAAGCTGACTTTGTAATAATGCCGCTTGGGGGGAGTGAAAGCCCTAATAAGCAGGCATATACATAGAATGAAGGCTATTGCTAAGCACATTGGTTTGTGCTTAAATTGTAAGCTGCCCTGAGTCTTCGGAGAAGGGCGGGATATAAATGGGATTAAAATAAAAAAAATTTAAAAAAGGTCTTTGGTAGTTTATCCTGGGAGAGTTTAATCCCCTAGGTCAGGGGTCAGCAATCTGAAACAGTGAAAGAGCCACTCGGAACCAGTTCCCTTACAAAAGGAAAAACTGGGAGCCGCAAAAAATGTGTGCACATGTGCGTACATGCGCACATGTGCAGAACAGGGCTTGACTGAAGAGTGGAGCCAAGGTGAGATATGCACCTACTGTGCATATTTGAATTGATTGGTTGAACTTTTTTTTTTTTTTGGACTGCACGTGGCAGAGGACTGGGAGCCAAAGGAGATGGCTGAAAGAGCCACATGCGGCTCCAGAGCTGCAGGTTGCAGTCCTGTGCCCTAGGTAGATGTTCTGTCCATAGCTGGTATATAGTCAGTTCATTCCAGTCTCCCAAACATAACCCAATTTTCATACAAAAAGGGTAGCAGTTGATTCATTAGATATTTATGCCAACCACTATTGATTTTATTCCATTAAGTTCAATTTCCACTACCATAAATGGGTTTAAGTTGAGGTTTTATATATAACTCCATTAGTCTTTTTTGAACCAGCAGATATAAATTCTTCCCCTAATCATTTATTTATTAGGTATTTCTTATCTTGTTTCTTGATGTGTGTTTCTTAAAGGCAAATTGCATCAACATTTAGTTTCGTCAGATAATGAAATATTTTTTTACACTTGGATGGGGAATTTGGCAGAAAAATCAGCTGATCATCAGCAGATTCAGTATGTCATCCTGTGGGAAGTTTCCGAACATAAGCTTTCTCTTGACCTCTTGTTAAGGAAAACTTTTGGGTATTTGTGGCATAGTTTTCATCTCCATATTTTAACTCTGGCAGTTCTGGAGTAAGGAGGAACTTACAAATTGACTAAAAGTATAAAGATAATATTAAGTTTTTAATATAAGTGGATCAAGTTTAGCTTTTTCAAGCCTAGAAAAATGTAAGTTTTTTCTTCCATGGTTTCTTTTTAATAGAAAGGAGGATGATAAATGCAATATTTTCATTTCAAACAACATAAAATGATTAAAATGTGGAAAAAAATCAGTCTGTTTGGAAATACATTAAAGAAATAAAGTAAACTAGTATGTAAAAGGGTAGAGATGTTTGCCTCAATGTAGTTAAATTTTAAGATTCAAAATGGTCATAAATAAGGAACTAGAAATTGCTGATAGTGATTCAGATTTGGAAAATGAGAATGATTCGCAGTTTCCTGTAGCCAAATCTGTATCCTGAGCCTTGACTCTCCTCTTTTCATTTCCTCCCTGTTCCCCCATGAAAATTAGGACTTTCTCTGATCGAGTAAAAAAAAAAGAACAGAATACATGATTTGCTTAATTACAGTATTGATGGTATGCTGTTATTGAAAATGTAGTCAATCACACAAAAGACTAACTCTGCCTCTTCAGTAAGGGCTTAAGACTTCTTCCTATTTTAATAGAAGATACCTATTTTTTTTAGAAAATGACTTTAATAGAAGATACCCACTTTTTTTCCAGGTGACTTCTGAAGATACCTATCTCATGCTTTGTCTTCTAAGAAATACTTTTAGAGCAGTAACATCTTGGAAGAGGCAGGGGCTTTTTCTGTTGACCTAATTTTGAAAGCTAAGGAGGAAAAAGAAAAAAAATCAAGGAGTGCATCAAAGCAAACATGGCTGCCAGCAATCAGCTGATTGGTGTGCCAATACCAGGCTATAGCTCACCAGGATAGTTGAAAAACAGAGGGGAAAACTAATAGGAATCTAGCCTGATTAATAATTCACAAAGATGATATGGTTCTTTGCCCTGTTGGAGATGAGTGAGCCAACCATTATATATTGTTTTTTCCAGTGTCATGTTTTGCTAGTGGTAGTTCTTGTTTTACAGTGAAGTATTCAGTAAAGAAATTGAACTACACTTAGCTGAAGTCAGTGTGTACAGTTGAAGGAACAGGGTTTCCTGAAAGATACTGGAAGAATCTTAAGTCCCACTGTCAACTTAGAAGTAATGGACTTAATCCTTTCCTGTAGAATTTTTTCAGTCACTAGCAATTACTGTACAGTAAATCCAAGTACCAATCATTATATTTCAGCAAATATAACAAAATTTTAAAACATTTAATTCAATACAATAAATAATTTACAAATATTGTCTGCATAAACCATATTTTCCAATTTAGTTTGTTGTACAAGCAGCCAAGTTATACAAGTTTTGTAAAATAACAGCAATTTTGTATCTGTAAGTTTTAAAAATTAAACACTGCATATACTTTTGCTGTTCCAGAAATGTTCTTTTCTTTTTGAGCAAACCCTAGGGAGAAAAAACTTTCATTTATATTAACTCAAAAATTCTGAAAATATTCCATCTTGAATTAATTTGTTATCAAAGTCCAAGAATAGGATCAGAAACACAGTACTTAAGCCTACTTGCCCTCTGCTTAGCTTGCCAGTGAATGAATTATAAGCTTTTAGAAGATCACAAGAATTTGCTGGATGGTTTTGGTCTGAAAACCACTAGCAACAGAAAATACCAAATTAATGTGAAGTGGATACATCTTCATTGGCTAGAATGTATATTCAATTTTAAAGCAGACTTTTTTCCTATTGCAGTGTAGTCTTAGTTTCATTGTAGCATGATGAAAAGTTAATTTCTTTTGTGATTTTGCAACCAGTAACTTTTCATCCTTTCTACATCCATTAATTCATAGCAATTCCTTTCTGCTATACCTGCAAGATTGTGCTATAAAATAGCATTGAAATAGGCTACTGTCTAAGCTATTTTGTTCTTTCCTTAGTGGAGGAATCTTAATTGCAACTAACTTCAACATTTCCTTTTTTTTCTCTCCCCTTTTGCTTTGTATCTCTTTGCCTTGTTTATTTTTTGCTTTGCTTTGCTTCTCTTGTACATTCTTTTATGGATGCTTTCTCTGTCTTGTTTGGGATTCCAAAAGGCGAAGATCTGGAAAGGAACGATGGAACTCCTGAGCGGCCTTATTACATGTCCTGTGCCTTGAGTGAAATCCTCCTGAAGGGAAGCCTAAAATCTTCCAAAAGTGCTGAAAGTCAAGAATAGGGGCAATGCACCAAATGAGAAAGATGGATGCAGGTGTCCCACTGCAAATCTTCTGTGTGTAGATGCTGTAACTTCATGGGCAATTTTTGATATTCTGAGAAATGATGGTGCTCTTGACTTGCATCAAGCAAGTAGTTATTGGTGGCATATACTGTAATCTGTTTCTGTCCAGCAGATTTTCCAATACCAAAGAAGGACTTGAAATTGAAGGGTGAATGTATTTAAAGTTGAAAAAAATGCCTCAGTATGATTCTGCTATTGCTGTCTTAACTATGGTTGCTTTTGGCACAGATATCCTATCAAGTGCACAAAGAATAACACCACAACAATACAAAATGAAGTAAAATTAATATCAACAGCAATACATTAACAATTTCAATTACAATAAAAATGTTTTCAAATATTGGACCTTTCCAGATTACAAATATCCCTATATTCCATGTGCAGCCATCTATAAGAATGATAGCCCAATATAGCAATATGTTGATGCTTAAGAAAGCAGCTGCTTGAATATAAATAAAATACTTTGACAAAGGTTTGCTTACTTAATAGTATACTTTCCTTTGGTTGGAACAGATTTTGAATTAGTATATAACTGCAATTGTAGTTGTATGCCTGGGGTCTTCAAACATGGCCCTTTTATGACTTGTAGACTTCAGCATGCCTGGCTGAGGAATTCTGGAAGTTGAAGTCCACAAGTCATAAAAGGGGCATGTTTGAAGACCCCTGTTGTATGCAAACAGAAGTAAATAGTGGGATGAAGATAACCAAAATGAGCATCATTTCTCTTTCAGATTAGTTTCAGCTCTTTAGAAATCTCTTGCTTCTGTACAAGTGCTTTGTTGCTGGCTTAAACTATTAGCAAACCTCTCCAGGGTAGGAAGTTCTTGGAGAGGCTTCTTCTGTCTTTCTGTTTCTGTATATTATATAGAGATGCAGTCAACAAAAGGCATCAAAGGAGGAATGCTGAAACAAAAAGGCCAAATTCTTATCTGCTATTTGCATAGTGCACTTGTTTTCCTACTTATGAGTAGGAATTTTTTAACTAGTGAAGTTTAATTTCGGAAAAGAGGTAAAGAATAATTTTCAAATGTGAATAATGAATATGAAAACTTCACTTAACTCCACTTTTGCTTTGCTAATAACAGTTTCTGAACAAGGAAGCTATTATTCAGTTTCTTTGTATTCCTTGGGAGAGAAAAAAAAACCTCAGATTTCATGGATGTGCCTGGAATCTTTGAAAATGGCAAGATTTATCCCTTACTTTAAAATAGGGTTTTAAAAAGTCCCTAACCAGATCTTTTTGGATAGAAAATTCTAACATCCTTTCTGTTGAATAGCAGAACAGGAAAATTCTCAAATCAGAATCATTTTCATTCTAATTACGAATGTCTGTCATATGTACAGTACTTTTCTGCTCGTAGTGAGATCTAATCTCTACTGCAAGAAGTGGTCAGGTTTCCCTTAATTTCAATAAGCCAGGATTACTCCTATGTGTATTTGCATGTTTAGTCTATCTTCCTTGTCCTAGTTCTGAAATGATCTTTTCACAACCCTTTGCTTGGGGGGATTTGTGTTTCTTTGCAGTGGAAGACCTGGAGCGTAATGATGGCTCTACTGAGAAGCCTTACTTCATGTCATCTAACCTGAGGAAACTCCTGAAGAAGACTAATAAACAGACAGATGCATGATTTGGCAAGCCTGTCATTCAATAAGACAGAATGTAATGTACCAACTTGACTTTTGTCAAGGTAGAGCAGCATCTGCAAGGTTAGAATATCTGCTACCCTTAGCTGTGCCATATACTGTAACTATAACTTGGGCAAAATTAGACACCTCTCTTCTTGTATCTTCTGGTTTTCGAGTGTTTCTTTTGTTATAAATTAGCCACAGGTTATAATAAATATAGTTTAGGAATATAACATAATAAATCAGAGTGAGATCTGTTAAGACTGAGACCAGTTAAGAAAACCATCAATCCTATTGGACCCAGGACTATTTAAACATTCGATTAGCAATTCTTGCTTGCTAATACAGACCAAGTAAATTGTATAGACAGTGGTTAATGTAATTGATCTAATGAAGCTACATTTGATCCAGTTTAGTTATTAACCATGTGCTCCAAAAGTTTTTATTTTTCTTGTAATGACATTTTTAATGCAATTATTGACCACTTAAAAAGGTCACCTTAAAGGCTCAATGATCCCAGGAAGGATTTTCATATTACATACTAATGTTTATGGGAAAATCTATTTATTTTCTAAAATATACTTCACTGCCACTCCACATCCCCAAGACAATTTAATAATGACACCAAGCACAATTAATAAATAGTAAATCCAGGTAAGAAAAGTGTATTGTAGGAAAAGATTGTTATGGGAAGGAAAATTTGACAATAGCTTTGTTTTTGTAATGAAAATGGTCAAAATCATGCAAAACAATAACATTAGCATGAAATATAAAATAAATCAATAAATGACAAGAAAGGAGCCGTAATAATCAAAAGTTCAAAATTATGTACTATATAATGAGCAATTTACTTTGAAATTTGTTCTAAGAAGCCATGTATTTTTAAACTGCCCAAGTAGATTTAGCTCAATTTTTGTTTTCTTATATTTTATTTCATATATTGCTGTACTTTTCACAGAAAATATAACTGAAATATTAAACATTTTGTTTTGTAAATTTGTTTAGCATCTTTTTTATTACACACAGTACTATAATGAATATAGATGCCTGCAAATTGCCATTAAAATAGTTTATTTCTTCTTCCTATCCCTAAATCTAGTCTTCTAATTTTAAGCTTGTAGAAGATGTAAAGATTTTCTTTCAACATTATTTCTTTTAATTAAAACCTATTATATATTTCTTGCAAAATAGGCAAGGTATATCAGATAGGTTGCATGATTGTCATTACAGGTATTCAGACATACAATATTTGTGTAAAATAAACACATTGTCAAACTTCATAAAAACTCTCAAAAAACTCTGCTTATTTTTAGCCAGTTCTAGATGCATTGATTATTTCATCATGGTGACTTGTGCAGACACAAGTTGTTTCATCCCAGAATTATTATTTGCATGGTAATATAATTTATCACAATCAGCTATTGGTACACCAGGAACTAGCTTTTAAGGAATTGTTAGGGAATATTGTATACCATTGTTGGATTTATTAAAGCTATTTATTAAAGCTAAACATCTCTGCGCAGAGATGTTCAAGAACTAAGTGGTTTTCTTGTAATACGGTTCTTCTGACTGCATACTCCCTGTAACTCCACTACAAGCATTTCATAATATAATAGAGGATGAGATTGGCACAGACTAGTTTTTGGATTAAACACCTGGTAGGTTTAATCAAATCCCAATAACACAAATCACATTAAAGCCCGTTAATGTACTTGAACACAGACAGTAGATGGTGATACTATATATTTGGAGCTAAGTACTGTACAGAATGTGTACCAAGGTGATGCTTGTAAAGTCTGGGTATCTATCCAGTTTTATTTCTCCCAGTCTCCCCTGAGAGAACAGTGTACATATCAATGAAGTAGCATCTAGATATGATTTTCCAAATTTTTGACTTGCCTTGAGTAAAAAGGAATTGTTTTGGGTAGCATATAAAATATATAATATAGTCAATAGTATATAAATAACAAACTTCCTTTATTTTTTATTATATTGTAGGGCCACGTTATTAACTATCCAAGGTCACATGTGGCCTATGGACTGCAAATTGGACATGCCTGCTCTAGATAATACTGAATTCATTGGTTGACTGTAACATAGTAAACTGGATTTATGCAGCCTAGTTGCAGCCACTGCATGAACCTGGAGTTCAGGAATGATTTAGTATGAAAAATGTTAATAGAAATGTCAAAACATCAGCATTTTTGGAGTTGGGTAGCCTTTTTTATTAGTTTTATTCATTTATAACATAAATGTGAAAATACAAACACAAATAGTAGGGGACAACAGTAGAAAAAGGGAGAACAAAAAAGGTGTGAAGAAAGGGAAGGGAAGAAACAAAAAGCATTGACTTCCGACTTTGTTATAGTAAAATCAGACATTAAAATCAAATCTCAACTTTTTACATTTTTATAGTAGTATGCACTAGCCATTTCTGTATTGGCACATCAGTCTAATCAGTAAAACCCAAAATCATATCATTTTTTTCCACCTCAAGCATGAAGTCCAGAAGCGGTTTTCAAGTAGAAACAAAAGTACTTATGTTCTTTTCTTTTATCAGCACAGTCAATTTGGCCATCTCTGCTAATTCTTTTTGAAGGTGGTTATCCTTAACAATTCTTCAAAATATAGAAACATAGGGTTGAATGGACTTAGGAGGTCTTCTTGTCCAACCCCCTGCCCCAGACAGGAGACCTTATACCAACAGAGATCGAAAAATAGTGTTTTGTTGGCAGGGGAAAAAAGAGAGAATGATGCACATCAGCCTTGCCCTACATTCTCTCTAAAATCGTTACAAAATCCCTCTAGGTTGTTTTGTTTGAGACTTGGCTGAAACAAAAAAAGATGATTGATCACAATATCTAGGGCACAATATATTTGTTTCACGTTTGGGGCAAAAGACACTTTCCATTTTGTACATGTCCCTAAATCCCACTATTCACAATGATTAAATTTCTAGTAACATATCCAACATTGGCATATTTTGAGAAATATGGAAAAACAGAACAAGCCCAAAGAATGATATTCAGGATAAGTAAGCAGGAAAAGTTTTAGGAAGAACAATTGAAGAAACTGCATACATTTTGTCTTGAGAAGACAAAATTGAAAGGCAGTATGATAGCTCCTTTAAAATACCTAAGATCACATAGAAGATGGTTGAGATATTTTATCATCTAGAGTTCAGATCATAGAATACTGGATTTAACACAAGGAAGGCAAAATTCCAATTGAACATTGGAACAAATTTCCTAATAGTAAAACCGATGCAACAATGGAACCAATTGCCGCAAATACTGGTAATTTCCTTTTCAATTGATTATGTACCATCAAGCTATTTTTGACACCTAATGACTGTATAGATTTTCTCTATGAGATCTATCTTAACCTGTTCTTTCCACTCTCCCAATGGTACATTCATCACAACTGTAACAAAGTCCAACTTAACCATAACCCTCTTTTCTTCCTTCAAACATTCCCAGCATTAGAGTGTTCTTCAGGAAATTAATTCTTAATATTTCTGGTAAGATAAATTTGAATCTGATCATTCGTGCCTTGAATGAGAGCTTAGGGTTGATTTGTTCAATATCCATCAGTACGTTTTCTTGGCTGTCCACAGTATTTTCAGGAATCTTCTCCAACACCAATGTTCAAAGGCATCAATAATCCTCCTATCTTGCTTCTTCAAAATCCATTCCCTTTCAATGGAGGAATTAAATACAAACATGGACAGTAACATTTAGGGAGTCTTTTAGTTCACACACTGAAAAGGGAATTGTCATGGTTCCAACAGACAGAGACAAATAAAGCAGAACTCTGAGGTTTGCAAATTCCTCAAAGAACATGTTTATTAGTTACAAAGTATCAGCATGGTCAAGAGTGAAACCAAGTCTGGATACATAAGTAACATTTTCCCAATATAAAGTTAAATATCCCACCCATAAATCTATGAAATCAACCACGTTCCCCAATATGATTATTTGGCAGTCTAGTCTCGGGAGCCACCAATGACCTTGGTTCCCATGGGACAAAAGATTATTTTGACTAACAAAGCATCTGGGCAACCGCTTTCCCTCTGTTCTATGCGGCAACCTAGAATGAGAAGGAAAATGGCTGCAGCCATGCTCATATGTAGAGTTGATAGTCGGCCCCTGTTAAAAGAAATAAGTCTCCTGTAGGGGAAACAAAAAGCAGGTTAAGTATTATTCCCTTGAGGCTTGTGAGGATATTTATTGTAGAACTTTTTAATTAATCTGTCTGCTTTCACATTGGTATATTTCACCCCATGTAGCTTCTGATGGGGTAGCCTTTCCACTGAACGAGGTACTGTAACTTTCCCTTGTACAACCTAGAATCAAAAATTCATTTTATTTCATAATGTGTCTCCCCCTCTACCACTACTGGACCCAGCAGCTTCTTTGGAATAGGTCTTAAAGAGGATTCTGACACAGGTTTCAGTAGACTACAATGAAACACAGGGTGAATTTTCCCCAACAATCATGGAAGTTTCAATTCCACTGTAACAGGGTTTATGATCTTGGTGATGGGAAAAGGACCAAGGAACTTTGGCCCCAATTGCCCAACATGAAAAGGTTTTTGAAGAGAGCGTTTTTTATCTGCTAGCTCCTTGTAAACCTTGGTAGCCTTGGTCAATGGGGCAGGTTCCTCCTTTTTTCTCCGGAAGTCTAACACCATCTCTTTTGTCTTGCCGATGTTTAGGTGCAAGTTGTTGTTACTACACCATATGGATAGTTTTTGTACCTCCGCCCTATATGCTATCTCATCCCCACCTGTAATAAGACCCACCACAGTTGTATCATCTGTGAACTTGATTATCGCAGTGGATGGGTCAGATGATACACAATCATAAGTGTATAAAGAGTACAGGCAGGGGCTAAGCACACAGCCCTGTGGCGTGCCGGTGCAAAGCTTCAGGGGGGCGGACAAAGCAGACCTGACCCTTACTATTTGTACCCGATCCCTAAGAAAGTCTTGAATCCAATCAAAGGTAGCGGGGGAGAATTTCAAGTCAGTCAGCTTCTCGATGAGAATGCTCATCGAGTGATGAAGTACAGGTAGTCCTCAACTTACAACAATTTGCTTAGTGACTGTTCCAATTTACAATGGCACTGAAAAAAGTGCCCCCAAGCTACAGCCGAGCAAAACACCTGCCCGCCCGGTGGCGCTGTTCCTCCTGTCCAAGGTTTTCATTGTTGTGAGCATTTCTGTTGAGGATTGGCAGCGGAGGTGGGGTGGGAGCTGTTTGGTTTTTATCCCCCCCATCTGCTGGGTGGTTGCAGCAGGTTTTGATTATTTCACATGACCCTGGGACACTGTGACTGTCATAAATATGAATCAGTTGCCAAGCATCTGAATGTAAATCACAAGACCCTGGAGATGCTGCAACATTCCAGCTGATCGGTACTTCTTATGGGCTTAGCAGAAGCACCAGATCAGCACAGAGCTCTAGTTGGAGCCTAGCGCTGATCCTGGCACTTCCACTGAGCCCTGACAGCCCTGCAGCTCCATCCATCTCTCACTCAGGCTTGTGTGGTGCTGCCACCAGTTCAGCTCATTCCCCTCCCCCGCTAACACTTTTCTAGGATGGTCGCATACCACCTTCCAGGTGCCAAAGTAACCCAGGTGGTACCCGTACCACTGGTTGAAAAGCCCTGGTCTAGAGAAAAGGAATAGGGGGAAATGATAGCAGTATTCCAGTATTTGAGAGCCTGCCACAAGGACGAGGGAGTCAATTTATTTTCCAAAGCACTAAAAGGCAAGACAAGAAACAATGGATGGAAATTAATCAAGGAGAGAAGCAACCTGGAATTAAGGAGAAAATTCCTACAGTGAGAACAATTAACCAGTGGAACACTTGCTTTCGGAAGATGTAGGTGCTTCATGACTAGAGATTTCTAAGAAAACACTGGACAGCCACTCATCTGAAATGCTATAGGATCTTCTGCTTAAGCAGGGAGTTGGACTAGAAGACCTCCAAGGTCCCTTCCAGATCTATTATGATTGATTGATTGAAATATTGGAACATTGCCATCATGTCACCCCTAGTACTTCTTTTCACTAGACTAGGCCAGGGGTAGGCAACCTTGGCTCTTTTATGACTCATGGTCTTCAACTCCCAGAATTCCTGAGCCAGCATAACCAATTCCTGTAACTGGTCTTTATATGTTTTAGCCTCCAGCCCTCTAATCATTTTTTGTTGCTCTTCTCTTCTCTGCACTTTTTTCAGAGTCTAAAAATCTTTTTTTATGTTGTGTTGATCAGAGCTTGGTGCAATATTCCAAGTGTGGTCTTATTAAGGCTTTGTAAAGTGGTACTAGAACTTCATGTGATTTTGATTCTATCCCAATATTAATGCAACCTAGGATTGCATTGGCTTTTTGGCTGCTGCCACACACTGATGGCTTATATTTAAGTGCCTATCCCAATAATAACAACAACAACAATGGAATCCAGCAGAGATATAAAACTCTTTTCATCTGGAAACCAGGTGCCCTTTCCCCTGCCTCAGCAAGAACAACTAAACTTCCAACTAAAGAAATAGAATTGAAACATCTAGATCAGTACAAAAACAACAGAATAAGGCTACCTGCATTGAAGCTTGTTCCAAAGAAACAGCTAGCACAAGCATTAAAAGATGCAAATACTGCAATATCAAGTATGAGCATCAACCGCCCCAATAGCAGAGGAACAAAATATCAACTCCTAATAGACAAAATGATCTTGGAAAACTGCAAGAAAAGGAAGACCAATCTGAATGTGGCATGGATTGAATACAAAGTGGCATTTGACTCTCTGCCACATGACTGGATAATCAAGTGCCTAGAAATAGTGAAAACTGAAGGAATCAAGATGCCCCACAAAAATAACATTAAGAGTCTGGATGAGGAAGATTACTACAAATACTTGGGTATCCTTCAAGTTGACAACATCAAGCACACTGAAGTCAAGAAAAAGAAGTGAATACATCAAGAGAATGAAAAAGATCTTAAAGTCCAAATTCAATGGAGGCAATACCATTGAGCCAATCAACACCTGGGCAATTCCAGTCATTAGAAAGACATCTGGAATAGTGGACTGGACTCAAGCAGAACTAAAAGCAATGGATAGGAAGACCAGAAAATAATAACAATGAATTCATCCTTGCAGCAATGTTGACAGACTACCTACCAAGGGAAATGGGTGGGCATGCAGTGTTGCAAGTACATCAGATGGTTGAAGAAGAAAAAAGGGCTTTGGAAGAATATCTCAATGACAATGAAGAAGATGCACTGAAGTTTATTTATTTATTTATTTATTAAATTTGTATACCGCCCTTCTCCCGAAGGACTCAGGGCGGTGAACAGGGCAATAAATATCAAAAAACGAAATACAAAAGTTAAAAAACAATTAAATATAATGCCCAATATAAAACAGTAATTAAAAATTATGTTAAAACCCCATCCAGGCCGGATTGCTCGAATAAATAAGTTTTTAGATCCCGCCGGAAGGAGCGAAGGTCAGGGGCCATCTGGAGCTCGACTAGCAAGCAGTTCCACAGGTCTAGCGCACCCACAGAGAACGCCCTCCCCCTAGGGGCCACCAATCGACATTCTTTGATCGGAGGCACCCTGAGGAGGCCCTCTCTGTGGGAGCGCACTGGACGGAGGGAAGTTGACGCCGGCCGCAGGTGTTGCCGTAGGTAATCCAGACCCATGCCATGTAGGGCTTTGTAAGTCATTACCAACACCTTGAATCTCACCCGGAGGACAACCGGCAGCCAATGCAGCTCACGGAGCAGAGGTGTAACATGGGAGTATCGGGAAACTCCCAACACAACTTGCGCAGCTGCATTCTGCACCAGTTGGAGCCTCCAAGTGGTCTTCAAGGGCAGCCCCATGTAGAGAGCATTACAGTAATCCAGACGAGAGGTCACGAGTGCATGAGTGACTGTACGCAGGGCATCCCGGTCCAGATAGGGCTGCAACTGGCACACCAGGCGAACCTGGGCAAAGGCCCCCCTAGTCACAGCTCCGATATGCTCTTCTAAAGAGAGCTGTGAGTCTAGGAAGACCCCCAAGTTGCGCACCCTATCTACAGGGGGTAATAACTCACCCCCCATGACAAGAGATGGAGTAATCTGAATTTCCCGGGATGCCGGCACAAACAGCCACTCAGTCTTGTCGGGGTTGAGCTGAAGCCTGTTCCTCCCCATCCAGACCCGGACCACCTCCAGGCAATGGGTCATCACGTCGAGGGCATCACTGGGTTGGTTTGGGGTCGAAATAAAAAGCTGGGTATCATCAGCATACTGATGATACCCAACTCCAAAACCATGAATGATCTCACCCAGCGGCTTCATATAGAAGAGGCGAGAGGACCAATCCCTGAGGAACTCCACAAATGAGAGGCCTCAAGGTCGACTTCTGCCCCCCTGCCAACACCAACTGCGAACGTCCCAGAAGGTAGGAGGAGAACCACTGAAAAACTGTGCCTCCCACTCCCAACCCCCTGAGACGTCGCAGCAAGATACCATGGTCGATGGTATCAAAAGCCGCTGAGAGGTCTAAAAGGACTAGAACAGAGGAACAACCCCTGTCCCGAGCCCACCAGAGATCATTCACCAGCGCGACCAATGCCGTCTCCGTGCTGTACCCGGGCCTGAAGCCCGATTGGTATGGGTCTAGATAATCAGCTTCATCCAAGAACAAAGGGAGCTGCTGCGCCAGCATGCTCTCGACAACCTTTGCAAGAAAGCGAAGGTTGGAGACCGGACGAAAGTTGTTTAATATTGCTGGGTCCAAGGCGGGCTTCTTGAGGAGGGGTCTCACCACCGCCTCCTTCAAGGCGGCGGGAAAACTACTCTCACTCAAAGAAGCAGTTATCACTGCCTGGAGCCAGCCTTGTGTCCCATCCCGGGCCGCATAAATCAGCCAGGAGGGACACGGGTCCAACAAACACGTGGTGGAGCTCAGCTTCCCCATGATCCTGTCCACATCTTCAGGAGAAACAGGATCGAACTCCTCCCAGATCACATCGACAAGACTGCCCGTATCCTCATCGTCAGACTCTGCCCAGTCGGAGTCCAGACCGGTCCGGATCCGAGCGATTTTGTCCGACAGATATCGACTAAACTCCTCGGCACGACCCTGAAAGGGCTCCTCCCTCACCTCCCAATTAAGGAGGGAGCGAGTTACTCTAAACAGGGCGGCCGGGCGATTATCTGCAGACGCGATGAGGGTGGCAAAGTGGTTAGACCTTGCCACCCTCATCGCCACGAGATAAGTTCTCGTAAACGACCTTAGTCGTAACCGGTCGGCTTCGGATCGGCTGGACCTCCAACAGCTCTCTAGGCCCCGTCTCCGACGCTTCATCTCCTGGAGCTCCATGGAAAACCATGGAGCCCATTGGAATCTGCAACAGGTCAAGGACCGCATGGGTACAACTCAGTCTAGTGCCTCCGTGGCCGCCCATTCCCAGGCTTCCACAAGGGCATCAGCTGAGCTGTGAGCAAAGGAGGCAGTTGGGGTCCAAGCACTGCCTGGAACCGCTCAGGGTCCATCAGGCGCCTAGGGCAGAACCATCTCATTGGCTCAACAACCCCACAACGGGGAGTGGCCAAACGGAAGACCAACCGCAGGAGATAATGATCGGTCCATGACAGGGGTATAATAATTGGAAACCCCCCCCCCCCCAGATCATCTAACCACCGACCAGATAAAAAAACCAAATCGAGCGTGTGACACCCCCCCCCATGAGTTGGGCCCTGAATAACCTGCTTCAGGTCCATGGCCGTCATGGAAGCCATGAACTCCCGAGCTAACTCAGATGATCCCCCCAGGGATGGTAGGTTGAAGTCACCCAAAACTATAAGTTTGGGGAACTCAACCACCAGCCCTGAGAGGATATCGAGAAGCTCGGGCAGGGCTGCTGCTATGCGACTAGGCAAAAAGTACACCAGCAGCAAGCCCAAATGAGCTCTAGGGCCGCATCTCATGAGGAGGGACTCACACCCAACTATCTGGACCATGGTGGCCTCCCGCAGACATAAGGTCTCCTTAGCAACTACTGCCACTCCACCGCCCCTACCCTGGGCCTGAGGCTGGTGCAGACCCGGAAGCCTAATGGGCAAAGATCAGCCAGGGGGACACCGCCCTTTGGGCCCAACCAGGTCTCCGTAATGCAAGCCAGGTCCGCTTGCTCCTCCTCAATCAACTCACGAATGAGAGGAGCCTTATTCATTACGGACCTGGCATTAAAATACACAAGCCTGAGCTCAGGCGGCTGCTCATCCTCACTCCCAGTACCACGAGCTGAAATCAGAGGGTCAGAGCACACCACCGCTTGAAGACAGCGGGGACGCGCTCCCGGATATTGGTACGGCCCTCTGTTCATACACCTGCGGCCATTCCCTACCATCGTGGGAATGGGCAATCCCACACCCCGTTCCGGGGCCCCGTAGGCCCCCAACCCAAGCCCCACCATGGCATGATCAATCCCAGGCCTGGTCTGAGAAACGGTTGTGGAAACCCCCCAGTTTCCAACCGAACCTGTAAACCCTCCCCCCTCCCTAACCCCACAAAAAATCTTGCTAAAAAGCGCACCAGGGGCCTCTTATTAAATTTACGATAGAGGCTCCTGTCCCTGCCCAACCATCTCTCGGGGTCCCAATAATTGGGCCTGTCATCAAGCGGAATCGTGAAAAGAAAGGTGGGATGTGCCCAGGAAGGGGGGGGCACCCCTGAGCGCAAGTAAGTCTGTGCTGGAATAGAATAGATAGACCATTGTCCGGATAGGTCCAGTCAGGCAGTCCCATAGTCAATCAATCTGGGAGATGGAACTAGAAAGGTCGAAAATGTCCAATCCCCAGCTCTCTGCCACTGAGCTGAGTACCTTTCAGGTAATGTCCAAAGTAGAACGGGCACCTCCCTCTCACAGAGGGCCAGAAACTATCCTGGAACAGACAGATACCAACCAAAATAAGGCATACCTCCCTAGATCTCTCACCTCTAGGGAGGCAGCAGATGGTATAGGTTGGTATAGGTGATATTACATACGAGCCACCCTCTCACAGAGGCTCGTCCAAGACCTTAAGTCCAGTGGGTCCATGGGGGGAAAGAGAAAAAGAGCAGCAGTTATCAGGCATAACAACCTGAAGGTGACAATGTTCAAGTTGGAGAGCACGGTTCTTCTCGAAGCGGGGAGAACAGGAGAGGCTGAACAGCAGGTGGATGGACCCCAAAGCAAACAACTGAAGTCCAATGGCCAGAACATAAAGGCATAGCTAACCCGTGTCGTCTGGCCAGCCACACACAGCACCAGCCATCGGATAGTCTGGCGCCAGCCGTAGGTCTCCCCGGCCGAAAACAGGTGAAGAACAGCCTCAGATAACCTCCAACAACAGACCGCGAAGAAACCACAAATCGGCATGACGCTCCCATCCAGCTCACTGCCTGTCGCTCCACCGCTCCACCGCAGCACCAAATCATCCTCCATTTCCTAGGCATACGGGGATTTCGGAGGCCACTCCAGGCCGCAGCTCTATCGGCTCTGAAGATCCATTGCTCGGAGCCCTCCAAGCCATGGCTCCTCCCAGCTCTACCGGGACCTCCGAAAAAACGCCGAAGCTCTCAGATGGAATACGAATTGGAGGGCTGCAACTCCAACAAAAAGCCGACTCTTCTTTCTTCACAGCTCATTCGTCCCTCTGAACCTCGACACAGAGAAAACACATCTCTGCGGACTCACTGGACCCCCGAAAGATCGCCAAGGATGCCAAAGACCAGGAACGCTCCACAGAGCTCAGCCCAGCACGTCCGCCATCTTGGGCATGCACAAATCCTTATCCTGGCATAAGTTAGTATGCCAGGAAGGCTTACTGACTGCTGGAGTGTCGCCTATACGAAGAAGCTGAAGAAACAGTGGACCACATGGTAAGCTGTGCAAGAAGATTGCAGAGACTGACTACAAGCAGCAGCATGACAAAGTAGCAACAATGATGTATTGGAAGATAGGAGACAGTTACTGCCTGTTGCTATCTTCTCAATTCTGTCTTTGTATGCATTTGTCCTTAAGGCTTGATCTTGTGCAGCCAAAATTAGTCCCTCAGTCTCTTTCTTCAACTTTCCTGCTCTTAGCCATTGCCAGATCTTGTTATTAGCTTCTTTCCTTGCTATTTATTTTAATGTGTTGGCCATGTAGTGCTTTGTCTTTCCATACCTCCATTCTGTCTGCATTTGGTTTTTCTTGTACGCCAGTTTGGTATCTCCAGCAGTCAATAAGCCTTCCTGGCATACTAACTTCAGTGCATCTTCTTCACTGTCATTCAGTTATTCTTCCAAAGCCCTTTTTTCTTCTTCAACCATCTCATGTACTTGGAACATTGCATGCCCACCTATTTCCCTTGATAAGTAGTCTGTCAACATTGATGCAAGGATGAAGGGCATGATTCATTGTCATTATTTTCTGGTCTTCCTATCCATTGCTTTTAGTTCTGCTTGAGTCCAGTCCATTATTCCAGATGTCTTTCTAATGACTGGAATTGCCCAGGTGTTGATTGGCTAAATGGTATTGCCTACATTGAGTTTGGACTAAGGTCTTCTTCACTCTCTTAATGTAAGAACTCACCTCAGCTATTCCCTCAAGAAAGGCAAAGTTTTGAAACAGGCAGCATTTCAAAACGATTGAGAGATAGTGCTTGCAGAGAAAACAGGCAGGATCTAAAGTTCCCATGCAAAAATGTTTGGTTAAACTCCATTGTTCAAAACCCTTCTCAACATTCCAGTCCATAGAGAGCCAATCCAGAGGTGCGAGAGAACTCTGAGCCAAGAAGGTGATAAGAAGTTGTTATCATGTGCCGCAAACTTAGTTCTCTGGAGATGAGACAAAGCAGATGGCCCCAGGCTCATCCCTCCTCCCCCCATTCCCAGGAAGATACATCAAAGCAAAAGAGAAAGAAAGCAAAATGGATACATCACAGAAAAGTTACAAGGTTCCCCCCTCCTACCAGAATGTCACTGACCCAATAGGGATCTATGGGGACCTGATATTTGATGTATTCACCTCTAATCTTTTTTTTTTACTTTTGTGTGCTTGATGATGTTAGTTTGAAGGATACCCAGGGATTTGTAGTAATCATCTTTATCTAGAGCAGGGGTGTCAAACTGCCAGCCCATGGGCCTGTTGCATCATACAGAGGCTGCACCTACCCCAGCTCTGGCAATGCAAAAAGTCCCGATACGTCATGACACATCACATGACACAGTGAGTTTGACACCCTTGATCTAGACTCTTAATGTTATTTTCATGGAGCATTCTGATTCCTTGCGTTTTCACCATTTTTCCTTGTTTGGTGGTGAATATGGCACATATGTCCAATCCATACTCCATTGCAATATCTTGGCTATATATATGGACAGTGTTGAGCAGCAGTTCTATTTCAGATGGAGGTTTTCCATACAGCTTCAGATTGTCCATGTAAAGGAGGTGGGATAGTCTGGGAGATGTTTTTGATGTTTGATAGCCACAGCCTGAATTATTCAGTATTGTTGTCAGAGGAAACAGAACAATGACAAATAGTGGTGATAGTGAATCTCCTTGAAATATTCCTCTCTTGATATTAACCTCTCTCAGTCTCCCACCATTGACCAGTAACTGTGTCCTCCATTGTGCCATTAATCTTTGCACAAACTATCTGATATTTCTACCGACTCCTGTTATTTCTAGGTGCTTGATTATCCAATCATGTGGCAGAGAACTGAATGCCTTTTTGTAGTCAATCCATGCTACATTCAGGTTGGTCTTTCTTCTCTTGCAGTTTTTCAAAATCATTTTGTCATTTAGGAGTTGATCTTTTGTTCCTCTGCTATTGGGGTAGTTTCCTTTCTGGTCGGTGGAAAGAGATTGTTTTTAATTAGATGCTGTTGGACTGCATCAGCTACCACACCAATTAGCAATTTGGAAGTTGTTGGTAAACAAGTAATTGGGCTGTAGTTGCCTGGTGCTGTCCCTTTTCCTGGATCTTTCATTATCAGATATGTTTTCCCAGATATTAGCCCTCTTTAATTTCACCTCCTTTTAGTATGTTGTTTAACTGCTAGGCAAGGAGTGGGTATAGACCAGTTAGATCAGGGGTGTCAAACTCACAATGTCATGTGATGTGTCATGAATGTATCGTGACTTTTTTTCCATTGCCAGTTTCAGCATGACGCATCTGGCCCATGGGCTAGCAGTTTGACACCCCTGAGTTAGATGTTTCAACCAAGAACCATGCAGTTCATTTTCACCTGGTGCTGACCAATTCTTGATCCTCCTTGCTCTTTTCTCTACCATTTCTTCTGTTATTATTAGTTCTTTCATCTCAACTTGTTTTTTTATTCTTTTTTTTATTGAAAAGTTTTACAGTACATTTTTTAAAAAACAAAAACCCCTCCCAACCCCCTCCCCTCTCCCCAAACCTCCCCTACTCTTCCCTCCCTACCCCCTACCCCCTCCCCGACTTCCCAGAGCTAAATACAGGGTATAAAAATACAAACAATCATAATCTACCATATGCAAACAACAATAACATATTAAATTCTATCGCACTTTAACTCTTATTGAAACGACTACAAGCAATTTATATATCACATAAATCCAATACTTATTCAAATGCTAGATGAAACTTTTTAGTCCCATATTTATTCTGAATATAATCAATCCATCTTCGCCACTCCACAATATATCTCTGTTGCGACTGGTCTTTCAAGTACGCTGAAATCTTTGCCATTTCCGCCAGGTTAGAAACTTTTAAAGTCCATTTTTCTATAGTCGGCAGTTCTTCCTTCTTCCAATATTGCGCAACTAAAAGACTCGCTGCCGTAACTAAATTCAACATCAACTTAATGTCCACCACAATAGTATCTGTGATGATGCCCAATAAGAACAATTGCGGACAGAACTTTATTCTTTTCTTGAATATTTTTTGCATGTTCCACCAAATTTTAATCCAAAATGCTTTGACCCTTTTACAAGTCCACCATATATGAAAATACGTTGCATCCTCACAGCCACACCTCCAATATTTGGGCTGGCAGTTCAGATACATACTTGCTAATTTTTTAGGATCTAAATGCCACCTATAAAACATTTTATAAAAGTTCTCTCTTAAATTTTGGGCCTGTGTAAATTTTACATTTCTCACCCAAATCTTTTCCCAAATATCCATTGTAATAATTTCTTGAAAATTCTGAGCCCACTTTATCATACAGTCTTTAACAAGTTCCGCTTCTGAATCAATTTCTATCAATGCAGCATATATCCTTTTTATATGTGCTTGTCCTTGATCTCTAATTTGCTTTACCAAGTTTCCATCATTCATCGAAAAACCAGTTTTCTGGTCTTCTTTCCACCTAGCCTGTAATTGCCCATACTGAAACCAAGTTTGTACAATCTTTTCTTCTTTTAAAATACTATATGGCTTTAATTGCCATACATTCCTCTCAAAGCACAAAATTTCCTTATATGTAATCACATCATATTTAAACCCAACATTTATATTTTCTATTGCGTGTTTTGGTATTGCCCAAATAGGTATCTTATAATTTAACTTATGTCTGTACTTTTTCCAAACTCGCAACAGAGCATACCTTAAAATATGTATCCTGAACACATTGTCCACCTTCTTATCATACAGTAAATATGCATGCCATCCAAATAACAAATCATGACCCTCAAGATTTAACAATCTCGTTTGTGTTTACTGGCATGTGCGTAAACAGAATTTTGTTTCTTGTTCCTCTACAGAAGCTGAGTATGCTTGTGTGTCTGATGCATACAATTCTTTAACCTGGTTTGATGCTTTAGTCACAGATATCTGGACAGATCCGATTTGACCGATCACTGTGATGGAAGATAATGAATCTGTGGTTTATATTTCTGAAACACGTTTTACAGGTTCAAGGTCCAGACACATTGACATCTGATATCAAAACATAAGACAACTGGTTAAACAAGGTTTTGTGACATTACAGTATGTGCCTACACGTGATCAAATTGCTTATATGCTGAACAAACCACTTCCTACAGTCCAGCATGAGTATCTGAGTGAGAAGATGTGCCTTACCTGAGTCTTCACTTTGCTGACGAAAGAAGGGGAATGTCACTGCACGTGTTTTTTTTAGTTCGTCAGAAAAGTTCATTTCTAACTGTACATTTTCCCTGCTTTCTGCACCTGTGGTGATAGCTTATCTGGTAACCATATGTGAATCCCATATGTTATGGTTTCAGACTGTTTTGTGCGCATGCCTAGAAAAAGTTTCTCACAGTTATTCTTTATTGTCTTTCACTTTGCTGTTACTGTCTGTTACATTAGGATGCAGTCAGCTAGCTCTCTTTTATATATAGAGAGAGATTTTGTAATTAAAAGGTATTTAGTAAGATTATGCATCGTGTTTTATTTCCTTCCTTCATGCACATCATGCATCCTCTGAAGCACAGTCCTTCGCCCTCTACTAAGGTGATTTATACCTTGACACTTTTGAATCCACATTTCTGGCAAAGCTTCCAATGTATAATTTTGGCAACTCAGTCATGACGTTATAGATAATCAGTCTGTGAGATTTTGCTGCAGCCACTGATAAGGTGAACCCCTGTTTCATCTTTCTCATTGTATATGTGACATTTGCTGTTGTTGCTGACATGTTCAATTTTTGCTTTCATGGAATTGGTCTGCAAGACTTGTTCTTGGGCAGCCAAAATGAAGCCTTCAGTTTCTTTCTTCAGCACTTTTGATCTCAACCAGCTCCATGTTAGCTTTGTATCTACATTTCCTTCAATGTCCTTCAGGTATTGACTGTGAATAGGCTTCTTTTTCCATTTAAAAATCTGATGTTCAATAGTTTCCTTTCGTTATTCTGCTTGTTGTTTTCAAGAGCTTTCCCTTGTTCACCAGCTTCAGCAGAGATTCTTTTACCTTTTTATGTAGTCATTGAAGCCGTGTTTTTCCTCTTTCATAGTTTGCTTCACCTGTAACAGTCCTCTGCCATCCTGAGATCTTGGCAAGTAGAATCGATCAACATCACTTTGTTGGTGCAGAGCATGGTGAATTGTTATTAGTTTTCTTGTCTTTTGATCCAAGTTATCAAGTTTTAGCCAAGTCCAATCAATTATTCCAGCTATCATATTACAGGCATTGCCCAGGTGTTAATTGCCTTTATGATATTTCCTCCACTCAGCTTTGATCTTTGATCCTCCACTCAGCTTTGATGATAATGATGACAATTGATATTTGTTACAAATCTTTAGTTCATTCTCAGCCTTAGATTTCCTGACTTCATCTTTGCAGATTTGGGCTATGTGCTGATATTCTGTTTATTTGTTCATCTTTCCATATTTTGTCTTTCAGTTTATAACATTTCATACAAATACATAAATAAAAATACAATATCACAAATTACTGTAGACTAGTGAACAAAATGTTTTATAGGAAAATGTAATGCATTAAGTTTACGCATATAATTTGACTAAGGAGTTACATACTTTGGCAATGCCTGTAACTAAGATATTGACTAATATACAATTATACAAACATACAAAAAATATGTTTTCCGTACTATATTGAAATGGAGATACTGAATGGCTCATTTAACTTTTTCTCAAAAATAAAATGAGCACTGTAATAAGAAAATTAGAAGTAGCTCAATTAAAAGAATCTCTAAGTTCATTTCAGTTTTTCACCCCATGTGAATCAACTAAGATAATTAAAGGCCTGGAGACTAAAACGTATGAAGAATGGTTGCAGGATTTGGGAATGGCCAGTCTAGAGAAAAGGACTAGGGGAAACATGATAGCAATATTCCAGTATATGAGAGGCTGCCACAAGGACAAGGGGGTCAATTTATTTTCCAAACCACCAGAAAGTAAGACAAATAGTAACTTTTTTGGATGAAAACTAATCAAGGAGAGAAGCAACCTGGAATTAAGGAGAAGCTTCCTAACAGTGAGGACAATTAACCAGTGGAACAACTTGCCTTCAGGCATTGTGGGTGTTTATCACTCAAACTTTTTAAGAAGAGACTGAACAGCCACTTGTCTGCTTGAGCAGGGGGCTAGATAAGAAGACCTCCAAGGTCCCTTCCAGCTCTATTCTGATTGATTAATGTACATCCTTTAAGTTTTCCTGCTGCAAACCAGTTTTTAGTCTGGAATTTCCATTGTTTTTCTCTAATACTGCTAGAAACAGGAGTTATCCGATAAAGGTGGCTGGTTGGAGAGTTTACTTCCAAGCTGGAATTTGCTGTCACAATAAACAATCATGGGTAAATATCTTTAAAAAGTTAGATTTTCAGAATGGAAGTTTATCAATGGCTGCTTTGCACCGGCAACCCACAGGGCTGTGTGCTTAGCCCCTACCTGTACTCTTTATACACTTATGATTGTGTATCATCTGACCCATCCACTGTGATAATCAAGTTCGCAGATGATACAACTGTGGTGGGTCTTATTACAGGTGGGGATGAGACAGCATATAGGGTGGAGGTACAAAAACTATCCATATGGTGTAGTAACAACAACTTGCACCTAAACATCGGCAAGACAAAAGAGATGGTGTTAGACTTCCGGGAAAAAAAGGAGGAACCTGCCCCACTTTACATCAGGGAGGACTGTGTAGAGAGAGTTTCCTCCTTTAAATTTCTGGGAGTCTACCTCTGTGAAGATCTGACTTGAAAAGTTAACACAACCCAGGTGGCTAGAAAGGCCCAACAGAGGCTTCACTTTCTTAGGGTCTTGCGGAAGAACAGGGTAGAACAACAGCTAATGACCCTCTTTTACCGGTCTACTATAGAGAGCGTCCTCTCGTATGGTATTGTGGTTTGGTATGATGGTCTGACAGCTGCGGACAGGAAAGTATTACAGAGGGTGGTGAGCACAGCACAAGACATTGTGGGCTGTTCCCTGACACCACTGGATGACATCGCCAGGGCTCGTTGCCTTGGAAGAGTGAGGAAGATTCTCAGGGATGACTCACTCCCTGGACGGTATCTCTTTACTCTCCTACCATCCGGAAGGAGATACAGGAATATAGCCAGCCGTACCAACAGGCTGAAAAATAGCTTTTATCCGTGGGCTGTTAGGCTTTTAAATGGGACATAATCTTATGCAGAATTGACTTGGGAGGCCGGTGTGTGGTGTAGTTGGTTCACATGGTGTGGTAGGATGGAGGGTTTGTTGTCACTGTGTGTTGGGGGGAGAGAGCACAAGGGGAGGCTCAGTTAATCTCAATGTACACATGTTGTACTTTGACAATAAAGGTGGTTTATTATTATTATTATTATTATTATTATTATTATTATTATTATTATT
>JAKJMR010017758.1:297404-326755 GCA_024449315.1 Daboia siamensis | reverse complement strand
TCCTCCTGCCTGTACTTCTGGTAGTTCTCGAACCACATACTGCTGGAATCTAGCTTGTAGGATTTTAAGCATAACTTTACTAGCATGAGAAATGGTTGCAATGGTGCAATAGTTTGAACATTCTTTGGTACTGCCTTTCTTTGGAATTGGAATGTAAACTGATTTTTTCCAATCCTGTGGCCACTGTTGAGTTTTCCAAATTTGCTGGCAAATTGAATGTAGCACTTTTACTGCATCATCTTTTAAGATTTTGAATAGCTCAGCTGGAATACTGTCACCTCCACTAGCTTTGTTGTTGCTCAGCTTTTCTAAGGCACACTTCACTTCACATTCTAGGTTGTCTGGCTCGAGGTCAGTGACCACCTCATTGTGATTATCAGGGACATTAAGTTCATTCTTGTATAGTTCTTATGTGTAATTTTGCCATCTCTTCTTAATCTCTTCTGCCTCTGTTAGGTCCCTGCCATTTTGGTCCTTTATCATGCCCATTTTTGCATTTTTGCAGCAGGGAGAGGTGCAAAGTTCCTGCCTTTGCTGCAGACAACTTGCCTGTGCAACATTTGCCGGCCGGGTCTTATGGCGCACTCAGCAGCAATTCCTATTGGCTTTCGAAAGCCAATAGGCCAGGCTTAGGCAACCTTGGCTCTTTTATGATTTGTGGACTTCAACTCCCAGAAGATGTTACATAACATAACATCAACTGGAAGATATTAAACTGTCCTTTTGTTTCTTTCCTTCCCAAAAATTGTGTTAATGAGACCTCTCTAAGCTCTGCTGATCAGTTTGTCCTGGACTGTTTTGCCGCAAAATGGAATGGTTTGCAAGTTGCAGTTGAGACAGCCCATCTCATTTTATATATATCACATATAATTGAAGATTGTAATTGGTTGCATATGCACGTTCAGCAAATGTGATGTATTTGTGCTGGCATTTCTAGGCCTCTTTCCAATCACATCAAGAAAAATTTGTAACAAACATTGAAATTCTCAAGGCCATGTTTGGTATTTCCCAGTAATCTGTTATTGGAAGGAAAAAGCATTACTGCTGCTTTACTGATCCCAGAGAAGCATTTGCATGTACGCAGGTATCCTTAGGGTGCCAGAGTTATGGATGAGAAATATTGGTTGCAAAGTTGGCATTTCTGGATGTAATACAGATATTTTGGACTTATTTTTGTTTCTTTGCATGTTTGATATTTTTAAAAAGGCATATGCTACTGACTACGCTTATGCACATATGTAATGTCTTTTGCTAGGATACATGACCACTGCTTGTCCAGAATGTGAAAAGTGAAAAATTGTGACTAAACAAAATTTTCATGTACAGATAATACCTCCAGAAATTATTTTAGCCTTTTTAATAAATGTTGTTATTGATGTTAAGCTCACCATGGAAAACATCATATATTGTTATGTATATACTAGGTTAATTATTTAAAGACTGAAGTCCAACATAACTAGATTCTAAATAATCTATTTTTCAAAACACACAACAGTCCAAACAGTAAAAGTAAAGTCCAAATTAAGAATATTTCATTCCTAAGAATTGTTTAATTTAAAGTGGTTTAGTTGTAATAGATGGTTATAGATTCAAAATAGTTTTCAAGAGTATGTACAAAAGTTACTTCTGGAAGGTTTTCCCCAGCCAGCACAGGTTAGGAGGATCCCAGAAAAAAAAGGGTGGGAAGTTTTTCTTCCATTCCCCCCCCCCCCCCCGCAAAAGCGGTGAGAAAGGTTGTTTTTTGGGAAAAATATAAGCCCCAAAATTGAGTTTGGAACGAGTTAGATGCGCTAGCAGGGAAAGAACGACAATGTGAAGGGAACCTAGAGTGGAGAGCTGTGAGGATTATATGAGATTGAATTGTCAGCAGAAGGGAGGCAGAGAAGGTGATCTGGAAGAACGGGCTGACACTTTGGGAGTGACATTTTAAAAGGGACAGTGCATTTTCTATGTGGAGTTGAAATTAAAAAAAAGAACAAGAGGGCCATCTAGTGGCTAAAATAGAAAACAAATTTCTCTCTTTCTTCTTTTCTGGAACTTAACATTGGACATATCTCCTGGGAAGTTTTTCTTTTCTTTTCTGTGAGACTATTGATAGACTTTGGATACAAAGGACTGTTTGTGTACATATATATATTATTGCTATTATAATTAAGAATCAGTGAATCTGTGCTCAGAAATTAATACTTAAAACTATAGATACTCTATTTACTGCTATTAATTATTTATCTTATATTGCTATCTGATTGAAGTGTGAGAGATATAGTAAAGGAATAAAGGGAGGGTGTATTGGTTTAAAAAACTATTCAAAATGATGAGTATTCCGAACCTATCTAAGGTAGGGATAGTGAAAAAGGGGGCGCAGATTGCCTCAGCTACCTCAAGTCCATCCAGTCAAAAATCAATAATGAGCTTCTGCAAAGAGAAAGGTCTAATTCAGTTAAAGACATACAGGCTATGTTACAAGCGATGCAGGAGTCCATGACTAGAAACCATGAGAAGCTGAGGAAAGAGATTGGAGAGGTGAGGAATGACACAAGCGATCTTAAAGAACGGATGCAAGCAATGGATGGAAGACTGGAATTGTTTCAACAGCAGATGGCAAAGAATGAACAGAAATTACAAAAGGTGGAGGAAAGGATGGAAAAGGAAGAAAAAAGAGTAGAAGAAATTAGTGAGAAGCTAACCAGAGCGAACAAGGAAGTAGAAGCAACAGTCATCGCCCTAGAATCTGGAAAAGCTGACCAAAATCTACAGTTTCAGAACATAAGAGAGGAAAGGGGAGAGGACTTATTGGAAATGATGGCGGATTTACTAGCAAAAGCTCTGGGAATAGGAAAAGAAGAAGTGCTGAGCGAAATAGATAAGATCTATAGGATTCACACAAACTACGCAAGACAACACAACCTGCCTAAAGAGATTCATGTTAGGTTCATCAAAAAGTCGATTAGGGATGAGTTTCTCCACAGAGCGAGAGATAAGCCATTAGAATGTAGGGGGAAACAGCTGATTGTCTTAAAGCAGGTGCTGAAAAGAGTTAGGGATCTACAAAGACCCTACCACTTCTTGACAACCAAATTGACTAGATATAATGTTAACTTTCGGTGGTTGGTTCCAGAGGGAATACTGATCTCGTGGCAGGATAAGAAGATTAGAATAGATACTCCAGATAAAGCAGAGGAGTTTTATAAGCAAAACTTTAGCAGCAAAGAAGATCTAGAGAGAGCGGTTGAAGAAATGAGGGAGTCAAGGTTGGCAAGAGCAGAAGAGGAGGGACAACAGGGGAAAATGAGCAGTGAGAAGAGAGAGGGAACAGTAAACTATGAAAGGAAACAACAAGAGTCAAGAGAGGAGCCAAGGGAAACTAGAGTAACGAGGGGTATAAAAACTAGATATAAGTAGAAACATGATGGGAGAACTCCAAATCCTATCCTTGAATATTAATGGCTTAAACTCTCCTCAAAAAAGGAAAAAAAAACCTTTAATAAATTGATCAGAAGGAATTTAGATGTTATACTTATCCAAGAGACTCACATTAAGGAACAACATAGACAGGTGTTGGAGTGCCCTAAACTGGGGAAGATGTTTGCATCTTTATCACAACACAAAAAAAGAGGAGTAGCGATATATATCAGAGAGTCAATCTTAGCCAAGCAAATTTATAAAGATATAGAAGGTAGGATTTTGGTAGTGGAGATGACAATTAACCAAAAACGGATAATATTAGCAGGAATTTACACCCCAAATGGGGGGCAAGAACAGTTTTAAAGGAAATTATACAATACATTACGGGCGATAGATTGTGAGAACATCTGTATTATGCGTGATTTTAATGCAATATTAGACAGAAAGCTAGACTATAAAAGCAAGCAAGGAAGAAAGGGACCTAGAAGAATAATGCCATTTTTTTTTTAAGATGGTGGATGAATTAGTGATGTGAAAATATTTGGAGAGAAAGGAACCAAGGGGGAAACCAATACACATATTATTTGAGTAGATATAAGACATGGTCCAGGATAGATATGGTTTGGGTTTCGACAGAGCTATCGCAGGAAATGGAGGAAGTGGTAATAGAAACGAATCTTTGGGCGGACCACAATCCGGTGAGAATTAGGTGGAGAGGGGGGAAAAAATAGGCAGATGGACACTAAAAAGAGAGATCATAAAACATAAAGGATTTAAAATAAAACTGGAGGAACAGCTAAAATGTTCTTCCAGGAAAATAAGAAGATACGATCATACAAAATTTATGGAATACAATGAAGGCGTATCTCAGAGGAGTGGCTATAGCTTACATGGCAAAAGAAAATAAAAAGAAGAAACAAAAGGGAAAAAACTTAGAAGAGGAATTCCAAAGATTAGAAATAGAACTACAGCACAACCTCCAACATGAAAGCCTATAACAACAGATGGAAATGATTAAACATAAGCTGACCATTCTTGAGAAAGAAGAACTAGCACAACAAATTAAACAGAGTGGCCAGAATTTCTTTGAGAATGTGAACAAACCAAAGAGATGGCTATCGTATAAGCCACAGGTCTGCAACCCGCGGCTCCGGAGCTGCATGCGGCTCTTTCAGCCATCTCCTGCAGCTCCCAGTCCTCTGCTATGTGTAGTCCAAAAAAAAAAGTGGGACTAAAAAAGTTCAACCAATCAATTCAAATATGCAGGGTAGGTGCATATCTCGCCTTGGCTCCACTCTTCAGTCAAACCCTATTCTGCGTATGCACACATGTATGCGCATGCGCAGACATTTTTTGCAGCTCCCAGTTTTTCCTTTTGTGAGGGAACCGGTTCTGAGTGGCTCTTTCACTGTTTCAGGTTGCTGACCCCTGGTATAAGCTAAAGATGCAGAGAGAAAGAAGCAGGATTAATAAATTTCAGGATGAAGAGGGGAACATACAACATCAAAGTGAAGAGAAGAAAAAGATAATTCTAAATTACTATAAGAAATTATACGATGAGAATAAGCGGGCAACAGATGAAAAAATACTTCAATGTTTTAAAAAAGCTGATCTACCAAAAAGTTCAGATGAAACAAAGTGTATGTTAAATGTGGAGATAACAATGATTGAATTAACTGAGGCGTTGAAAAAACAGAAGAACAATAAAGCATCAGGCCCAGACAGACTGCCAGTAGAAATATACAAAGAATTTCAAGATTCATTTGGACAAATATTACTGGAGACATTTAATGCTGTCCTAAAAGAAGCAAAAACACCAATATTCTAGATAGAAGCAAACATTGTGCTGATCCCAAAAGAAAATTTGGACTTAACAAAAATTAAGCCAATATCGCTTTTAAATTTGGATTATGAAATATTTATGGCAATAACTGCGGGAAGGCTAAAAAGATATCTAAATGAATTTATACATGTAGATCACAATGGCTGAAGGCAAATTCGAAACAATATGAGGACGATTTTGAATATTTTGGAGTATTACGAGATTCACAGTGAAAAACAAGTAGCTCTGATGTTTTTGGATGCATAAAAAGCCTTTGATAATGTAAATTGGAATTTCATGTTGAGGCAGTTAGGCTATATGGACTTTGGCGGAAACTTTATAAATATATTCAGAGCTATATACAATAAACAAGAGGTGAGAGTTATAATCAATAGAGAAGCGACTCAAAGCTTCCATATTAGGAAAGGTACAAGACAAGGGTGTCCGCTCTCGCCTCTAATGTTTATATTATTATTATTATTGTTAATTTTATTTGTATACCGCCCTTCTCCCGAGGGACTCAGGGCGGTGAACAGGGCAAACATATAAAAATACAAGGATACAAAAGTTAAAAAAGAATTAAACACAATGCCCAAGCTAAAACAATAAATAGATATATTAAAAGCAACAGTAAAATCCCAACCCATCCCCCATCAGGCCAGGCCAGCTTGTTCGAACAAGTAAGTCTTCAGATCGTGTCGGAAGGAGCGAAGGTCGGGCTCTTGAAGTACTGACCAGTAACTCTTGAAGTACTGACCAGAATGATCCGAAAGGAAAGTCAAATTAGAGGCTTAAATATTAAGAAAGAAACTTACAAACTCAAGCATTTGCGGATGATCTTGTATTTATTTTAGAGGACCCGCTACATTCGGGTACAAGACTTGTGGAAATATTAGAAGAATATGGAGAGGCAGCTGGACTGAAAATCAACAAAGACAAAACAAAAATGATAGTTAAAAATATGACTAATACACAGAAAAACAATCTAGTGGAGAAAGTAAATATCCAAATAGTGAAGAAAGTTAAATACTTGGGAGTACAGCTAACGGCAAGGTGTATTACAATTAAAGAAGACAATTATATCAATTTAAACAATCAGATCAAGAAAGATTTAAAAAGATGGAAAAATTTGCAACTCTCCTTTACGGGGAGAATTGCAGCAGTAAAGATGAACATTTTACCCAAATTACTCTTCTTATTTCAGAATGTCCCCATAAAATTAGAGAAAAAATATTTTGTAAATTTGAATAAAATAATATTGAAATTTATTTGGCAGGGGAAGAAACCTAGAATTAAATTAAAACTACTACCAGAAGCCAAAGAGAGAGGGGGATTCAGACTACCTGACTGGGAGCTGTACTACCAAGCTGCAATACTCACCTGGGTGCAGGATTGGATAAATTTAAAAGACAGAAGGCTATTAACTCTAGAGGGTCATGATTTACAATCTGGATGGCACGCATTCTTGAGGGATGAGAGATATAATGTTCATCAATACTTCCAGAGACACCATATAAGAGCAGCATTACTTAACGTGTGGATTAAAGTTAAACAACAGAATTATATTGAAATACCGGTATGGCTTTCAACACTGGAAGCACTAGTGCATCCAAAATTCATGAACTTGGGGAAAGTAGTTATATATAGAGCTATTTTAAATGACTAAGGGGAACTTAAATCTAGACAAGAACTAAAAGAAAACAGGGTACAATTGGAATGGTGGGTGTATCTGCAAATCCAGTCACATTATAAGAAAGATAAAAAGGAATGGGGTATACGGAGGGATCTGACAACAGTAGATAAAATATTATTAGGAATGGAGAAGCAATCAAAAGAACATATAAATATCTATTGAAATATAAAATGGAAGAGGAGCAGGTAAAAGAAGTGATGATAACTTGGGCCAAAAATTTTGGATACAATATTGATTTAGATAAATGGCAAATGCTTTGGGAAAGAAATAGAAAGTTAACCTTGGCTACCTCATATAAAGAGAATCTGTATAAAATGTTTTACAGGTGGCACTTCTCCCCAACCAGACTAGCAAAGATGAGAAAAAACATATCACCACAATGTTGGAAATGTAAGAAAGTGTTAGGGACTTATTATCATATATGGTGGACTTGTTCCAAAGCAAAAGAATTTTGGTGGTTAATAAAGTCATGGTTGGAGGAAATGTTGGAACTAAAGTCATGGTTGGAGGAAATGTTGGGACTAAAAAAAAAAAATAGATTTCAGACCAGAATTGTTTTTATTGGGAATGATAGACGGGAAATTTAATAAAGGAGAGACATATCTAATGTTGCATATTTTAACAGCAGCAAGGTTGGTATATGTCCAGAACTGGAAAAATAGAAATTCCCCAGTGGAGAGTGAAGAAATCAAAAAAATCCTTATATGTTAGAGATAGATAGACTAACCTTAGAAATTAAAGATAAGGATGAAACAGAGTATTACAAAGTTTGGGATAAGATGTATTATTCGTTAGACTCGAGGAGAAAAAGTCAGAACAAAGAAAGCTCGTCTAGAAGACAGAAAGTGTAGATTCTCAACTCCAAAGTGAGCGTAAAATAGAGATCAAAAAGAACATGAAACAAGAATGGAAATGGAAGTTATGTTATAAATAGATGTAAATATGTATGTAAATAGTATGTAAACTATGTAAATAGTATAAAATGTAATATGTAAATGATATAAAAGATCAATGACTAGGGAGATATATGGTATAGTATGTATGGCAAATAACAGCCAGAAAAGTCACACTGTGTTCAACCTGTTTTTAAATGTTTACTTAATAAAAATATTTTAAAAATTTTAAAAAGAAGAAACTCATTTTGTTGGATAGGGCCCATTGTTCAAGTTTGTCAAGATCTTTTTGGATCCTGAGTTTGTCTTCTTTGGTGTTGGCTACTCTTGCCAGTTTGGTGTCATCTGCAAATCTAATCAGTTCCCCTTTAATTCCCTCATCTAAGTCATTTATGAAGATATTTAAGAATAATGGGCCTAAGACAGAAACTTGTGATATCCCATTGCTTACTTCTCTACATGTGGATGTAGTGCCATTGAGGACTACTTGTTGAGTACAGTTTGCCAGCCAGCTACAGATCCATCTGGTGGTGATGTTGTCTATTCCATCTTTTTCTAGCTTACCAAGGAGTAGGTTGTGATCTACTTTATCAAATGTCTTACTGAAATCTAAGTATACTATGTCCATAGCATTTCACTGGTCTATTAGTTTAGTCACTTTATCAAAGAATGAAATGACATTGGTTTGGCATGATCTGTTTTTAACAAACCTGTGCTGACTAACAGTTACAACTTTGTTTGCTTATAGTTGTTCGCAGATCTGTTTTTTTATTATCTTTTCTAGGATCTTCCCAGGTATTGATGTTAAACTGATTGGTCTATAGTGTCCTGAGTTCGTTTTCCCCCCCCCCTTTCTTGAAGATGGGAACCACATCAGCCCTTTTCCAATCTTCAGGTACTTCCCTGGTGCTCCACGATTAATGAAAAATATGGTGCAATGGTTCTGAGATAACATCTGCCAGCTCCTTCAGAACTCTGGGATGTAATCTGTCAGGCCCTGGTGATATATATTCATCATACTGAATACTATGAGCTAAGAAGGAGGTGGGTGAAGGAGCAAAGTAGCTAAGCCCTTGCTGATTGGACCTTCATTGCTTTTAAATTGCCAGAGGCTGCTGGGAAAAGCTACAATACTGTGAGTTAAGAAAGAGGTGGATGGAGGAGCAAAGTAGCTAAGCCCTTGCTGATTGGACTTTCATTGCTTTTAAACTGCCAAAGGCTGTTGGGAAAAGCTACAATATTGTCAGTTAAGAAGGAGGTGGGTGGAGGAGCAAAGTAACTAAAAATCAAAAACAACGGTGGTACAACAGGTCAAGGTAGTTGTGATGATAACTCAAATAAATGAAAAAAATTACAAAAGAGATGGTTTGCATCCATCCAAGAAAGGGACTGAATTACTTGGCAATAAATTTACAGCTTTTCTGGAGGAATATTTAAACTAAACAATAGGGACAATGAGCTAATTGATACAGAACATCCCTGTCCCTGGCAATCTAAGAAAATAGGGCAAGTCAGGCACCACACAAGTTATGTAGCAAATAAACACAGGATCAGTCATAAAGGACTCAAATGTCTATATTCCAATGCACAGGGCATGAACTAGAAATTCAGGTAAATGAGGGCAGATATGATATTGTTGCCATTATGGAAATATGGTGGGATGAAACCCACAAATGGAACACACAGCTAGAGCAGGGCTTTTCAACCAGTAGTACAGGTACCACCTGTGGTACATTGGTACCTGGTAGGTGGTACATGACCATACTAGAAAAGTGGTAGCGGGGGAGGGGAATGAGCTGAACTGGTAGCAGCACCGCTCAGGACTGAGCAAGATAGCTGGAGCTGCAGGGCTGTCAGGGCTCAGTGAAAGCACCAGGATCAGTGCTTCTTCGGGGCTGTCAGGGCTCAGTGGAAGCACCAGGATCAGCAATTGATTCATATTTATGATGGTCACAGTATCCCAGGGTCATGTGAAGTAACCAAAACCTGCTGCAACCACCCAGTGGGGGGGAATAAAAACCAAACACCCCACCCCACCCCACCCCTGCTGCCAATCCTTAACAGAAATGCTCACAACAATGAAAACCTCAGACAGGAGGAAGAGCACCACCGGGCAGGCAGGCAGGTGTCTTGCTTGGCTGTGTCTTGGGGGGCATTTTTCTCAGTGCCATTGTAACTTCAAACAGTCACTAAGTGAACTAACTAACATCTCACTAACAGAGATGAAATGATAGAAGGTGTTGAAGCCACAGGAACCTTGTGGGGAAGTGATCATGCAATATTGGAATTCAACATTCTGGAAGCACAAGCAATAGAACAAGTCAAACTAGAGTCTTGGATTTTAAAAGAGCTAATTTCAATAAACTTAGAGAGACCTTGGGAAGAATTCCATGGATGAGAATCCTAAAGGGGGAAAAAAGAAGCTTGGGAAATTTTGAAAAGTGAGATAATAAAGACCCAGTCTAGCACAATACCAACAAAGAAGGAAAAAAAACAACTCTCAAAAGAAATCAGCATGGCTGCATAAAGAACTCTCTGATAAATTGCAAGATAAAAAGGACAAGTATAAAAAGTAGAAAGAGGGCACATAACTAAGGCAGAATATCAATAAATAGCCTGTGCCTGCATAGATGAAGTGAGGAAAACTAAGGCTCAAAATGAACTAAGGCTTGCGACCAAAGTAAAAAATAACAAAAAAAAGCTTCTTTCAACATGTAAAAAACAAGAAAAAAGTTAAGGAAATGATTGGTCCATTAGTGGGGGAAAGTGGCAAGAAGGTGACAAGCAACAGGAAGAAAGCAGAACTATTTAACTTGTTTTTTGCATCTGTCTTTACACAAAGGAAAAAAACAGTCCAACCTATCAAAAATAGTGCCATAAAAAACAGACTAAAAACACAAGATAGGCAAGAAAATGGTAAGTGAGCACCTGTTCAGCCTAGATGAATTCAAATCACCAGGATCAGATGAATTACAACCCAAGGTTTTCGAGGAACTGGTAGATGTGATCTCAGAACCAGTGAACTATCTTTTTCAAAGATCCAGGAGTACTGGGGAACTACCAGAGGACTGGAAGAGAGCTGATGTAGTTCCCATCTTCAAAAAAGGGAAAAAAATAGATCCAGGAAACTACAGACATATCTGTCATGGTTACTATTAATGAGACAGTTCATACAAAATTCAGGCATTTTTTATCTAAAAAGTCTTAACAATGAAACGCAGCATTGGCACTCATGGATGGATGCCAGAATCTGAAATCTCCTCCTCTAAGCCCATCATATCATACACAATTCCCACCCTTATTTACATGTCATAAATCACATTATGCAATTAGTTTTACATATGAAGTTTCACTTCCCTTTCTGTGCGCGGCTATTTCTTATCTTCTCAAAATAGCTGTTTGACATTTCCCTCCCTTCTGTGATTCAAAGTGAAGCAGTTTAAACAAAAGGCTGCCTCTTATATTGTCAGTGCAAAAACATGTCAATGTTTCAAGCATTGACATCCGCCCCCCCTTACAAAAAGAACAGATCCTGTAATGTAAACAAACACAAGTTAAAGAGCCTTGGTGGAGCAGTGGGCTAATGCCTCCTTAAGTAACACCAGCTGTCTGCAATTAGTGCAGGTTCGAGTCCCACCATGCTCAAGCGTTCCATCCTTCCGAGGTAGGTAAAATGAGGACCCAGATTGTTGGGGGCAATAAGCTGCCACTTGGGGGGGGGCGAAAGCCCTAATAAGCAGGCATATACATAGAATGAAGGCTATTGCTAAGCACATTGATTTGTGCTTCTTAGATTGTAAGCCACCCTGAGTCTTCGGAGAAGGGCAGGACATAAATGGGATTTTTTAAAAAAAGTTAGGAGCTGGCTTTTGGTTTGTTGGGGTGTTTCTCATAAAACTTTGATAAGTCTGTCAGCTTTCACATCACTACATTTCACACAAATGGCTTCAGACAATGGGTATCCCTTCCATTGTACTAGGTACTGCAATTTTCTGTTAAAGATTCTAGAATCAAGAATACGTTTCACTTCATAATAGGTCTGACCTGCTACTATGAGGGGTCCAGGTGCCTTCTTAGGGGGTGGTCTTAAAGTGGAGGCCTGAAAAGGTTTCAGTCAGCTACAATGGAAAACCAGGTGAATTTTCCCCAAAAGTCTGCGGAGTTTCAATTTTACTGTGACTGGAGTGATGATTCTCACAATGGGGAAAGGCCCCAAGAATTTCGGTCCCAATTTCTTTCTGAGTAATTTGAGACATAAATATTTAGTTGACAGATAAACCTTTTCCCCAACTTGGAATGTTCTTTGGGGAGCCCTCTTTTTATCAGCCTGTTTTTTATAAGTCTCAGAAGTCTTTTTTAATGCCATTTTCATGTTTCTCCAAACCTCTTCCCACCCCCTCACCCATTGATCAAGTGTCTGAGAAGTGGAGGGCACCTGAGGGTAGTCAGGCATCGGGCTGAACTCTTTTCCAGTGGCTACTCTGAAAAGCATGCAGCCAGTGCTGCTGTGAGCAGTATTATTGTAGGCCACCTCAGTGAAAGGGAGGAGGTCAGTCCAGTTTGTCTGTTGGTAGGAAACATAGCATCTGAGGTATTGCTCCACCATTTTGTTAGTGGATTCTGCAGCCCCATTGGTAGCTGGATGAAAAGCTGATGATAAGCCTTGAGATGATCCAATTAATTTAAGGAAATTCCTCCAAAATTTCACTGTGAACTGCACTCCTCTATCTGAAATTATTTGCTTAGGGGCTCCATGCAGTTGGTAGATATGTTTCAGGAACAATTCAGTCATTGTGCAGATGGGACTCCTTTACAGGTGATAAAGTGAGCCTGCTTCGAAAGCAGATCTATCGCAGTCCAGATGACAGTATTTCCTCTACTGTTGGGTAGGTCTACAATAAAATCCATACTTACTTCTTCCCATGGTTGAGAAAGGTCTGACTGCAGTAGCCCAGGGGTTTTCCCTGGAATTCTTTTCATGGTGGCACATACAGCACAACTCCTCACATAGTTTTCCACATCTCTGTAGGGAAAAGAATTCAGACCCAGGTCGATAGAGATGCTCTGAACCAGCCAGGCAGCCTCCGTCTCTCTAAAAAAACCCTGAGCAACTGCCTGCTGAACTTTTATTCACCTCCTTTTTCTGAATACCAAATACAACATTACATAAACCCCATCAATCTCAAAAAAATAGGATACATAGTGATAATTGGATATGTAGTGAGAACTACTCAGATGCCTATGAGATCATTACAAAAACAAGATACTAAAAGATATATGTGAAAGCTCTATCATAGCATTTCACAAACCTCCCACATGCCATCCTGTGCGAACCAGGAGCGTGTGCTCATCACTGTAATTCATGCAGAGGTCGATAAGAAACGTTTGGGAAAGTTGAAGGTTGGGAGGCCAAAAACTGGCCGTTCCCATATTTCTCCTTTTTTTGTTTAATTACAGAAGCAGAATGTTCGAGATAAGCTTGCATAACGTGTAAATCTTCGGCGTTGAAGGCAGAGCTGTGGGATCGTCTAACAATAAGTGAGCGGCACAATGCTAGCAAAGAGGGAATACATTGGATACAGCAACACAAACTAATCAATATAATTATAGTTAATATACTATAAACAAATAAATGTTTAAGCCAAGCTAAATCTGGTAGCCAAGATGTAAGCCACTTCCAAATACCCCATCCTTTGTCCTGACGAATTTGGTGAACAAGTGTTTGCAAAGCAGATATATGGTTATGAATGGTATTAAAATTATCAGTTATATTAAAGCAGCACATTTCTTCCACTGCTTCACACCCTATATCATGTAAAAGCATAAGATAATCTATAGCAGCCCTATTTTCTAAAATTGCATGGCATAACTCTTCTGTTCATCATTTAATTGTGCAATCGCAGATGAAGTATGGTTCAAAGCTTTAGCTACAAGACATGCAAGAGAATTAATATTTCTGCTATTTCTAGCAGCTAAAGCACGAGGAACAAACAAAGCCAATGCTAAAATTTCCTCCTTGTTGAAAAGGCGTGTGGAAGAATGACAGCTGGAGTCTAACTCATCGCCACTGTACGCACACCTCTTACGATTGACAGGAGATGCTTGCCCGATGGTTTTACTAGACAGCTCAAACAACATAAGGTTGGACTGGACAGATTGGCCGGAATATAATTAAATGTTCTCTGTCCACATGAAAAAAACCATCCATTGGGAAGAGGAATGTGACATTAACAATCTTAACACAATTAGTCAAAGCTGAATCACCAAAATTATAACAGGTACGGGTACAATTAATGATTCTAGTACAAGTGATATTCTCATGATGAATGACATTTGGAGTAAAAATAGAAAAAGCATTTTTTCTAAGTCTATAAGTTGGAGAGCCCCAATAATACATAGTATCATAGGTGGTAGATATATTAAAATTGGCAAAAAGAGTATAATTTTGAATAGTAGTAGCTGGAGCACAGACAGGAACAATGCAAGAGCTAGTAACTTCATGAGCAGAGGCAGACATTTTTAAGCAAAAATTACTCTGACCAGAAATATTGGCCAGTTGTAGCCACAAATTGAATTGTCCTCTATTTGCTAAATCTTCATGAATTCCTACAGCTGAAGGAATAAAAACCAAAAAACACAGCAACAGTCCAAGTGCTGAATTGGTGTTAAGTCATGCGATAATTGCCGACAGGAATAGTTCTGGGGTCGGCTCTAGCTGTGTAGTACTAAGGTCATGAAGGGCATCTGCACTGAGTGTTTTTAACATTCCCCATGTCACTGGTGGCTGAGTTCCTGCTGGCCGCGAAGGTCTTTTACGCCTTTGTGGTGTTTCACCCATCGGGTTCGGGTTCAATGTCAGGGCTGGATTGAACTCTGGGAGTAGACTGCTCAGCCTCTGGTGCCAGCTCATGTTTGGCTTGGAATGGCTTCACACACCTGGCAGGCACCCACACCAGTCCTGTAGGAATAAGAACAGATGCATAACCCCTGCCCCAAGTAATCAGTTCAGCTGGTCCCTTCCAAGTTGGCTCGGGCAGCTCCTTATATAGCACTTATATAGCACAGGGGAAGCTCCTTCCTAAAATGTCTCTCTGCAGGAGTATAAGCTTGATTAGTGATCGTTAAATAATTCAAAGTAAATAACAATACTGGAATCAAAGTTTTAAGATCTGAGGGAGTAATTCCCCTTTCTTTTAAATGTTTAAACAACAAAGTTTTAAATGTACGATGTGCACGTTCCACTATAGCTTGGCCTGAACTATTGTATGGAATGCCATGTCGGAAAGAAATATCCCAAGTGCTGCAAAATTGAGAAAAAGCATTAGAAGTATACGCAGGAGCATTGTCTGTCTTTAAGTGGTCATCCTATGACAGCCATGGCAGTGAGAAGGTGCTGAATAACATGAGAGGCAGTTTCGCCACGAAGAGGGGTAACCCACACATAGCCAGAATAAGTATCTATGCAAACATGAAGATAAGAAGCTGGGGAAAATTGCGGAACATGTGTAACATCCATCTGCCAGAGAGCATTGGCCTCAGTTCCTCTTGGATTAACAGCATCAAAGGGAAAAGAGAGGGGGAAGGAGAAGCAAGAAGGACAGGCTGAGATAATATCACAGGCCTGAGAAAGTGGAATATTAAAGGTAGCACAAAGAGATTTAGCATTCTGGTGAAAATAGGAATGGCTAGTCAAAGGGTCAGTAAAAAGTGAAGCCATACTGTTACTGTTTTTATCTGGGCAAATGTTTAATTCTCTTTTAATTTTTGTACTGTCTATTTATATATGCCCTGTTCACCGCCCTGAGTCCTTTGGGAGAAGGGCGGTATATAAATTTAATAAATACAAATACCTTAAAAGAGTGGAGAGCAGCATCTGCTCTGTGGTTGACATCAGAAATAGTATCAGAAAAACCTGTATGGGAGTGAATGTGAGCAATGAAAAATGGGGCAGTACGGTCACGCAGGAGAGTTTGAAAAGTAAGGAATAGAGAAAGCAAGTTATGGTCCAAAAGTAGGGATAAATAAACAAATGCAATATGGTTAAACAGATTGTAAACATATTGAGAATCCACAATAAGATTAAAAGGAGTTGTAGCATGTAATTGAAAAGCTAAAATCACTGCAGCAAGTTCAGCACGCTGGGCGGATGTTTGAGAAGCTGTAAACTTAGTTTGCCATTTGCCAATAACCTGCCAAACAACCACCCCACGGGTACGAGACCCATCTGTGAATAATGTAATAGCATTAGGAAGAGGGGTAGAAACCTATGCAGACTGAAAAACAAAAGGCAATTACTGTTATAAAACCAAACGTTGGTCCTTGGGGGGGGGGGGGTTTAAACAATACAGCTCCCACATAATCTACAAAGGCAATTGCATAAGCATTAGACATTTGCATAAAGAAATCATGCTGATCCTTGGTGTAAGGCAAATGAATAACTAAAGGATCAAAGCCAGTTAACTGGAGCGCGTGATGCCGTACCTTCATTAAAAGATCAGAATATAACACATCAATGGGAGACACATTTTGAGCTGGTGTGTGTGGCAAATACAATCATTCTACAATGCGTATAGATTTAAGCATTTCAGGAAAGAATAAGATAGCAGTTGGCTGTAAAGGAGTGTGCAAACGTGCTGCAGACAACGATCCTGAAAGAGGAGCTCTGTTAACCATAACTTTGCGAAGGGCAGAACTGATTTGATGAAGGCAATGTTGCATCGCCATGGAGACTGGAATCCGTGCATCAGGGGTTAAATGGACGCAACAAAGCAGTAGTTAACCCTAAAAATGGTCTAGCCCAATTAAGATGACCTAAAAGCTTTGCAATTGTACCAGAGTAAAATGAGATGGAATGCACAAAGCTGGAACAAAAGGAGAAGTAGACTGAAGCATCCAATGACCTAAATATAGGAAGGGAGGTTTTATTTGAACCTGTTGTTCTATAGCTCTCTGCAATTTATTAACAAAAGACATATACATCTGCTTCCTGGCGAATATTTGCAAATGACCCTAGAGGTGTCCCGCTGTATGGGATACGATACCAGGCATCTTTGACTATCTGGCCAATTTGTTGAAAGGCAATGGCTGGCATTATGATCTGCTGTGCAGTGGTTGCATATTGTCCCTCCACAAGCAGCATATCAACATCGATTGCCAGCTGTTGCCCAAGATTTTCCATGGCCTTTATATTAGCCAGGTCACGCCATTCTTGCAAAAATAATACATACTGTGCAGGAGTCATCATAGCTTTTACCATAGATTGCCAATCACAGGGGCACATGTTGTTATTACCTCGCAAGCCATCCAAAAGCCCGCGCGTGAAATTGCTTTGCAACCCATTTTCTGTAACACTTCTTTTCAGCTCTTTGTAAACTTCAAATGGGACAGACTCATGGACTCGCTGATTTTGAGCGTTTCGGACCACGGGGCAGACAGCCATAAATGGCAATGCCTCCTGGACGTCCTCTGAATTTCCAGAGGCCAATGCAGACCGCACATTTGCTGAATAGCAGTCTGTGTTTGAGGCTGTGGAGGGTCCAAATTTTGCTGACTCTCAGAGCTCCACTGCCATGAAGAATTATTATAAGACGGCGGTGGCTGAGGGTCTGGGGGGGGGTGCAGGATTGGTGCCTCAGGAGTTATTAATTTTGGAGGGTACAAGAGAGGATTGGACAACTCAGTAATAGCTTTACAGCAGAGTTGCCAAGTGTGTAGTACTGATACTGGAGTGGTTGCAGCCCAATGCAAATTTTGCCCAATTTCTTGCCAATCATTGGGACTAAGAGACCCATCTGCAGGATACCAAGGGCATAACTTACCAATCATCTTAACCAGCTCTTCCACATCCTCTTTATAGACTTTAACTGTTTGCGTAGTCCTTGTCAACAAATAGCAAAAGTCAGATACCTGTTTTTTCTGTCCTGTTGAAAGAGAAGTCCCCATACTTACCTTGTTGATTCCTTAATACCGGAATGAATAGTTGAACGTGTTTGTTTAGCTCCTGCCGAGTGAAGGTAAGCCAGATGTTACAGTGCGCCTCACACGGGGCACCAGATGTAGGGATAAGAATTCAGACCTGGGTCGATAGAGATGCTCTGAACCAGCCAGGCAGCCTCGTCTCTCTAAAAAAACCCTGAGCAACTGCCCGCTGAACTTTTATTCATCTCCTTTTTCTGAATACCAAATACAACATTACATAAACCCCATCAATCTCAAAAAATAGGATACATAGTGATAATTGGATATGTAGTGAGAACTACTCAGATGCCTATGAGATCATTACAAAAACAAGATACTAAAAGATATATGTGAAAGCTCTATCATAGCGTTTCACAAACCTCCCACATGCCATCCTGTGCGAACCAGGAGTGTGTGCTCATCACTGTAATTCACGTAGAGGCTGATAAGAAACGTTTGGGAAACTGGCCATTCCCACACATCTCGTTTTAGTCCCGGCCACCAAAATTACTGGTGGATGAGGTGTAGTGTTTTTAAATATTCGATGTATCCAGCCTGTTTTACATCATGGCTGTGTCTGAGAGCATTGAGATGGAGGGTTTCAGGTAGATACAATTTTTCCCCCATGTATGCCAAACCATCCCTGCATGTTAGGGAGGTGTGATTATCTTTGAACCATTGATCAGTAAGGAGTTCTTGTTTTATCTTCTTCACTTCCGGGTCATCAGGATTATGGGTTCTGCGAGATGTGAATGAGTTGTGCCGCAGGTTGTGAACTGGGGATAATTGCCTCATAGACCTCTTCACATTTGCTTTTGTACTGTGGCAATTGGAATAGCGCATCAGCTAGGAGGTTTTTTCTTCCCGGTATGTAGTTTAAAGTAAAATTAAAACATTTTAAGTACTGTTTTGTTCCCCCCTCCCGGAGTACAAACAGATAAGACTAGCAAGAGTTAATTCTACAGACTTTAGTTAATTGCCTTATGATAAGGCCTTGGCAGCAAAATAGGCTCGTTACCTCAAACTTCAGCTGGAATGAGATAACATCCAAATAAACAGTCCAGTAGCAGATGTACAGAAGCATTGCCAAGAATGCAGACCAGGGTTTCAAACACGAAGCAGAGTTCCAAAGATGTGACCAGGAGTAGTTTAAACTATTGTTCGTTACAAAGTTCTGAGAGCAGCCACACCCCCTTTATACCTTATGGGGTGTGGCTCAATGACTCAGCTACTCCCTGGCCCTCCTACCCAACCTATGTTGCTGCAGACGCTTGGCCCTGCGTCTTTCTCGAGGGTCTAGCCATGACTCATCTTCGCTAGACTGCTGCAGCTGTTCCATTCAGCCTCCAGATGGAGACGAAGGCCTTGCCAGAGAGGAGGGCCCCAAAGAGGGAGGCCTTGCCAGTTCCTCCCCATCATCCTCAGAGTCCTCTTCCTCGGTTAGGACAGGCATGGGGGTCGGGGCCACAACAAGTACTGTGCCCATCACACTTGCTTTGGGGGCAATTTGCGGGGAGTTTTTAGTGCCTCTAAATTTTTGTGATCTGTCCATACTTCAAAAGGCACCTTGCTCCCTTCTAAATAGTGTCGCCAGTTTAATAGGCCCCACCTAATTGCGAAGGCCTCCTTCTCCCAGACTGTCCATCTCTTCTTGCCTTCAGTGAATTTCTTAGAGGTGTAGGCACAAGGTTGCAGGACTCCACTTTTATTCTTTTGCAGTAACACAGCTCCGACTGCCACGTCACTGACATCTGCTTGAATCACAAAGGGCTCCCCTGGGCAGGGGTGCTTTAGGACTGGTTCAGCTGCAAATAGTCTTTTTAAATTCTCAAAATCTATCTGACAAATAGTCCATGCTAGTGGTTGGCCAGGTTGCGGTTTTACCCCTCCCTTGCCCATTTTGAGTAGTTATGTAAGGGATAGAGCAATCTCGGCAAAAGAGGGAATGAATTGATAGTAGAAATTGGCAAACCCTAGGAAGCTCTGGAGCTGTTTGAGAGTCTTTGGGGGCTGCCATTCAATTATAGCTTTCACTTTGGGTGGGTCCATTTCAATGCCCTCATTGGAAATTCTATAGCCAAGATAATCTAATCAGGTTTGGTGAAATTCACATGGCATTCAATAATTTCTTTAACACTTTTCTGACCAGTCTTACGTGGTCAGTCATATTCATACTGTATATCAGAATGTCATCAAGATACATCAGTATAAATGATCATGTAGGACCTCATTAATCAACTGCATAAATATGGCTGAGGCCCCCTGCAGTCCAAAATGGCATGACTTTGAATTGGTAGCTTCCCAAGGGGCAGTTGAGAGCACTTTTCCACTCATCCCCCTCCTTTATTCTCACCTGGTAATATGCTTATCTCAAGTCTAACGTAGTGAACTTGTCAGTGCAAAAACATGTCAATGTTTGTAACATTGACACTATCAGCCTGATCTCAATACTTGGGAAGATTCTGGAAAAGATAATCAAACAACAAATCAGTGAACACTCAGAGGCAAACAAAGTCATTACTAAAAGCCAACATAGGTTTGTCAAAACAGACCATGCCAGACAAATCTTATTGCATTCTTTGACCAAGTGACAAAATTAGTGGACCAGAGGAATGCTGTGGGTATAATTTATTGGACTTCACTAAGGCATTTGATAAATTAGATCACAACCTACTACTTGATAAGATAGAGAAATGTGGGTTAGACAGCATCACCACCAGATGGATTTGTAACTGGTTGACAGGCCATTATCAGTGTGTGGTTCTCAATGGAACTGCATCTACATGGAAGGAAGTGTGTAGTGGGGTGCCCCAGGGCTCTGTTCTGGGCCCAGTGCTCTTCAACATCTTCATCAACGATTTGAATGAGGGGATAGATGGGGAACTCATCAAATTTGCAGACGACAGCAAGCTGGCAGGAATAGCCAATACTCCAAAAGATAGGTTTAAGATACAGGAGGATCTGGACAGACTTGAACACTGGGTGCTATGTAACAAAATGAAATTCAACGGTGAAAAAAGTAAGGTTCTACATTTAGGCAAGAAAAACCAAATCCACTAGTATAGGACAGGAGTGTCAAACTCAATTTCAGCATTGTGGTTGCCCTCAGGGGGCCGGGTGGGTATGGCCAGGGTGGGCACGGCCTACTGGGTGGGCACAGCTAGAGTGCATATGGCCTACTGGGCATGGCCAGCTCTACATCATTGGCATCAAGGGTGCCTATGGGGGCCTGGGCAGGAATGGGACAGATCTGGGGGTCTCTGGCAGAAGGAGGGTCTCTGGGCCAGGGCCAAGGCAGTGGGGACCGTTCCCTCACTGTTTCCAGGATGGCTTCGCGGGCCACATGAAACCACTTCGCAGGCTGGATCTGGCCCTTGGGCCTTGTGTTTGACATGTCTGGTATAGGAGGTAACTTGCTCAATAGTAGTAACTGTGAGAGGAATCTTGGAGTCCTAGTGGACAATCACTTAAATATGAGCCAACAGTGTGCTGCAGCTGCCAAAAAGGCCAAGACAGTGCTAGTCTGCATTAATAGAGGGATAGAATCAAGATCACGTGAAGTGTTAATACCACTTTACACTTGGAATACTGCATCTAGTTTTGGTCACCATGATGTAAAAAAGATGTTGAAACTCTAGAAAGAGTACAGAGAAGAGCAACAAAGATGATTAGGGTACTGGAGGCTAAAACATACAAGGAACGGTTGCTGGAATTGAGTATGTCTAGTTTAATGAAGAGAAGGACGAGGTGAGAAATAATAGCAGAGTTCCAATATCTTAGGGGTTGCCACAAAGAAGAGGGAGTCAAGCTATTCTCCAAAGCACCTGAAGGTAAGACAAGAAGCAATGTATGGAAACTAACCAAAGAGAGAAGCAACCTAGAACTAAGGAGAAACTTCCTGAGAGAATGTGTAATCAGTGGAACAATCTGCCTCCAGAAACTGTAAATGCTCCAACACTGGAAAGAAGACTTTAAGAAGAGACTGGACAGCCATTTGTCTGAAATGGTATAGGGCACAGGCCTGCAACCCGCGGCTCCGGAGTCGCATGCGGCTCTTTCAGCCATCTCCTGTGGCTCCCAGTCCTCTGCCATGTGCAGTCCCCCCCAAAAAAAGTGGGACTAAAAAAGTTCAACCAATCAATTCAAATATGCAGGGTAGGTGCATATCTCACCTTGGCTCCACTCTTCAGTCAAACCCTGTTCTGCGCATGCGCGCATGTACGCGCATGTGCACACATTTTTTGCGGCTCCCAAGTTTTCCTTTTGTGAGAGAACCAGTTCCGAGTGGCTCTTTCACTGTTTCAGGTTGCTGACCCCTGGTATAGGGTTTCCTGTCTAAGCAGGGGGTTGGACTAGATGACCTCCAAGGTCCATTATTATTACTATTACTATTATTATTATTAATAATAATAATCACTGCACAGTCAGCCAGATGTTCAGACTGGATTTGACATTTTTGTCTATCGAGTCCTTACCAAGGCAGATGTAGATGTTTGATGGTATTACAGATATCGTCGCAGGATGGAAGCAGTTCCTAGTAAGGCCACCATTTGCAACTGACTAATGGTGAATTTGTCAGTGCCAATGGTGTTCAAGTGGTGCTCCAGTTGTTTTGAGATTGCACCCAAGGCACCTATTACTATTGGTACTACCCTTGCTTGCCTTTGCCACAGTCTTTCTATTTCTATTTGTAGATCTTTGTATTTTGTTATCTTCTCCAGTTCTTTCTCATCTATTCTGCTGTCTCCAAGCACTGCTATGTCCACTACCCAAACTTTTTTGTCTTTCTTATCGACAATTTTTAAGTCCGGGGTGTTATGTTGCAGGTGCTTGTCTGTTTGAATTCTGAAGTCCCAGAGCAGTTTAACTTTATCATTTTCTATGACTTTCTCTATTTTATGATCCCACCAGTTCTGGCTTACAGGCAAATGATATTTCTTGCAGATCTTGCAGATCAGCAATGCACCATTGTTGCTACTTTGTCATGCCGCTGCTTGTAGTTAGTCTGTGCAATCTTCTTGCAGCAGCTTACCAAGTGGTCCACTATTTCTTCAGCTTCTTTGCATAGGAGGCACTTACTGTCTATTGCTGTCTTCTCAATTTTGACTTTGTATGCATTTGTCCTTAAGGCTTGGTGTTGTGTACGCAGAATTAGTCCCTCGGTCTCTTTCTTCAACTTTCCTGCTCTTAGCCATTGCCAAGTCCTGTTATTATCTGCTTTCCCCACTCTTTTTAATATGTACTTATCATGTAGTGCTTTGCCTTCCCATGCCTCCATTCCGTACTTCATTTGGTCCTGTAGGCCAGTTTGGTTCCTCCAGTATTCAGTAAGCCTTCCTGATATACTAATTTCAGTGCATCTTCATCATTGTCCTTCAGATATCCTTCCAAAGCCATTTTTTTCTTCTTCAACCATCTGATGTACTTGCAGCATTCCACGTCCACCTATTTGCCTTGGTAGATAGAGTCGGTCAATGTCACTGCATGGGTGAAGGGCATGATTCATTGTCATTATTTTTCTGATCTTCCTATCCATTGCTTTTAGTTCTGCTTGAGTCCAGTCCACTATTCCAGCTGTGTATCTAATGCCTGGAATTGCCCAGGTGTTGATTACCTTCATAGTATATCCTCCATTGAGTTTGGACTTTAAGATCTTCTTCTCTCTCTTGATGTATTCTCTACATGGGGCTGCTCTTGAGGACCACTCGGAGGCTCCAACTGGTGCAGAATACAGCGGCGCGAGTTGTGTTGGGGGTCTCCCGATACTCCCATGTTACACCTCTGCTCCGTGAGCTGCATTGGCTTCCAGTTGCCTTCCGGGTGAGATTCAAGGTGCTGGTAATGACCTATAAAGCCCTACATGGCATGGGTCCGGAGTACCTAAGGGAGCACCTGCAGTCGGCGTCAACTTCCCTCTGCCCAGTGCGCTCCCACAGAAAGGGCCTCCTCAGGGTGCCACCGGTCAGAGAATGCCGACTGGTGGCCCCCAGGGGGAGGGCGTTCTCTGAGGGCGCGCCTGACCTTTGGAACCGTTTACCGGTTGAGCTCCGGACGGCTCCTGACCTTCACTCCTTCCGACGTGATCTAAAAACTTATTTATTTGATCAAGCCAGCCCGGTCTGATGGGTTTGGGGTTTTAATTACTGTTTTTAAGTAATTTATTGTATTCGGGCACAATGGTTTAATCTGTTTTTAATTTTTGTATTCTGTATTTTTGGTATTTATTGCCCTGTACACCGCCCTGAGTCCTTTGGGAGAAGGGCGGTATACAAATTAAATTAAATAAATAAATAAAAATAAAATGTATTCACCTCTAATCTTTTTCTTGACTTCAGTGTGCTTGATGTTGTCAGCTTGAAGGATACCCAAGTATTTGTTGTAATCTTCCTTATCCAGACTTTTAATGTTATTTTTGTGGGGCATCTTGATTCCTTCAGTTTTCACTATTTTTCCTTGTTTGAGAGTGGCACATTTGTCCAAGCCAAATTCCATTGCAATATTTTGGCTATATACTGTATATGGATAGTGTTTAGCAGCGATTCTATTTCAGATGATGTTTTTCCATACAGCTTCAGATCATCCATGTAAAGGAGGTGGGATAGTCTGGGAGATGTTTTTGATGTTTGATAGCCATGTCCTGAGTTATTCAGTATTGTTGAGAGAGGAAACAGTGCAATAACAAATAGTAGTGGTGATAATGAATCTCTTGAAATATTCCTCTCTTGATATTGACTTCTCCCAGTCTTTCACCATTGACCTGCAACTGTGTCTTCCATTTTGCCATCGTTCTTTGCACAAATTTTCTGACGTTTCTACTGACTCCTGTTATTTCTAGGCACTTGATTATCCAAACATGTGGCAGAGAGTTAAATGCCTGTTTGTAGTCAATCCATGCCACATTCAGGTTGGTCCTCCTTTTCTTGCAGTTTTCCAAGATCATTTTGTCTATTAGGAGTTGATCTTTTGTTCCTCTGCTATTGGGGTGGTTTCCTTTGTGTTCGGGTGGAAAGAGATTGTTTTCAACGAGATCAGGGGTCAGCAACCTGAAACAGTGAAAGAGCCACTCGGAACCGGTTCTCTCACAAAAGGAAAACCTGGGAGCCGCAAAAAATGTGTGCACATGCGCGTACATGCGCGCATGCGCAGAACAGGGTTTGACTGAAGAGTGGAGCCAAGGTGAGATATGCACCTACCCTGCATATTTGAATTGATTGGTTGAACTTTTTTAGTCCCACTTTTTTTGGGGGGGACTGCACATGGCAGAGGACTGGGAGCCACAGGAGATGGCTGAAAGAGCCGCATGCGGCTCCGGAGCCGCGGGTTGCAGGCCTGTGAACTAGGTGCTGTTGTACTGCATCAGCTACCACATCAGTTAGCAATTTGAAAGTTGTTGGTAAGCAGGTAATTGGCTTGTAGTTGCCTGGTGTTGCCCCTTTTACTGCATTTTTCATTATTAGGTAGGTTTTCCCAGTTGTTAGCCAGTTTTCAATTTCTCCTCCTTGTAGTATATTATTGAACTGCTTGACAATGAGTGGGTATATAACAGTTAGATGTTTCAACCAAAGCCCATTGTCAGGACCCACCCCAATCGACATCTTAGGAAAGAAGAACTCTTGGAGACAGGATTGTCCAAACAGGAACTTTTACTAAAACATGGCTGCCAGTGGATAATCTAGAGAGGATCTGGAAACTGTCACAGATTGATAATTTTAAAGTATCCCCGAGTAAAACCCCTCCCCTCAGTCCATTTGGTCAGTCCCAGATCAGTTACGTTTCATGTGTCAAAACCCTTTGTGGGAAAAGAACTTCCATGCATTTACAACATCATTGCTTCCTCCCCTTCAAATTCCAATCAGAGATACAAACCAGAATCCCCCCCTCTTTTTTTGTTCTTCTCAGTTCAAAGGTTCTTTCCTTGTTCTTTGATGATGGCCTCCAGGAAGGCTGAATAAACAACCTTGCGTCTAATGGATAGGGATGGCCAATTAACATCTTCTCTTCCCTTCCTTGGGAATGGCAGAATCCAGTAAGGGGTTGAGATTTAGGTTTGCACAGATAGGGAGTTAGGAATGGAATATAAATGGATTCTGACAATCTGCCCTTTTAAAAAAAGATAGGTCCACCTGTAGAGGAAATAAAATATAAATGTTAGGCCGGTTTGTTAGGATATTCTGTATGAAACTTTTTAAGGAACTTGGGTGCTCTAATGTGATGTTTTTTGACCCACTCATTATCTGAGGAGGGGAGGTGTTTCCAAGGTACTAGATATTGAATTTCTCCATGGTGTTTCCTAGAATCCAGGATTTCGTTCACCTCAAAGTGTTGTTCTCCTTCCTCCTTGATGGGAGGTGGTGGTGGGGGCTTTTGTTCATAGGGGCGACTGTTGTTCTCTTTTTAGTAAACTGCAGTGAAAAATTGGGTGTATCTGCCTAAGATTTTTGGGTAGTCTTAATTCTACTGTTACTGGGTTTATGATTCTTTTAATTGGAAAAGGTCCAATATATTTTGGTCTGAGTTTTTTACAGGTTTGTAGGGATTTAAGATATTTGTGGATAAATATACCATCTCTCCCACCCTGAATGGTTTAGGATTGACTCTTTTTTTGTCCACCTGAGTCTTGTATGCTTGTCTAGCTTCATCTAAAGCTTTCCTAATGATTGGCCAGGTGTTTTGTAATTGTGTAATCCATTCCTTCAGTGCTGGGATTACCAGTTCATTTGGGGTTAGTTCTGGCATGGGGTTGAAACTTTGACTGGTAGCTATTTGGAAAAGAGTGTAACCTGTGCTGGAAGTGGACTGCATTATTATATGCCACTTCTGCAAAAGGTAGTGTTGTGATTCAGGGTCAGCCTGTGGGTTCGGCAGTTGGGTCGGACGATTCAGAGGAGGAGGACGGGGGTGTTGGAGAGCCTGCAGAGGACAGCCCTGAGGCTTCGCAGAGCCCTCAGCCAGGCCCCTCTCATCTGGTTACTACGCAGACCCAGCTGTGTGAGCCTGACAGCATGGATGAAGATGACCCACAGCTGGCCCTGTTCAAGGATGCCCGACGCAGGAGGCAGTCAATCAGGAGTAAACAGAGGAAGGCAATGGGACACCTCGGAAGGAGGCAGAGAGAAGCCACGCCTTGAACTGTTTAAAAGGGGAATGTGTGGGAGGGCTGGTTTGCTGAAGGCAACCGTTTGAATAGCTCCTGTTTCATGGTTCATGTTTTGGTTTTGCTCTGTTTGCTCTGTTTTGTGTCAATAAATTTGGCAGGCTTAGTTCCAGCCTCTTGCTTAAAGGGGTTGTCCCTGCCTTTTCTGCAGGGCCGGTAGTAGGCTGGTACAGAACAGGTAGTAAGTCCATCCAATTTGTTTGCTGGGAATTAATAAAGCATCTTAAATATTGCTCAAGTACTGAGTTTGATTTTTCACATTGACTGTTCCCTTGAGGATGATGACAAAATGTCAGTGCTTGGGTGGTTCCTAAAAGGGACAAAAATTCTTTCCAAAATGCTGACATAGATTGTACCCACCTATCAGATATGATATGTTGTGGTGCCCCATGCAATCTGTAAATATGCTACATGAAAACTTTCACTAAGGCTTTTGTGGTGGGAATCTTTTGGCAAGGGATGAAGTGCACTTGTTTGGAAAACAAGTCTGTGACTGTCAAGACTACAGTGTTCCAGTTACTTTCTGGTAATTCCACTATAAAATCCATGGCTATTTCTTTCCATGGGGCTGAGGGGTTCGCCACCAGTTGTGACAGTCCTGGCGATTTCCCTTGTAGCCTCTTAGCCATTGCGCAAATTTGGCAGCTGCCCACGTAGCTTTCTATGTCCTTTTTCATGGATGGCCACCAAAATTGCCTCTTAGTTAAGTGTAGGGTTTTTAAAACCCAAAATGTCCTGCTAATTTTGTATCATGGCACAGTTGCATGTAATTGATCCTCTGGATGGCAGGTATGTATAACTTCTCACCCACCCAGGGTAGTCCATCTTTAATTGTGCACAGATGTCTATTTTTCTGGAACCATTCATCAGTTTCCAAAGACTTTCGGAATTCTATTTGGCTATCCACCCGCGGCTTCATTTTTGCTTGGGTCCTGGTGGTGACTGGTGATGCCAGTTATTGTTTGGGCATAAGTGGTTTAGAGTCAGTAACCCGTGTGCTGTTATATTGGGGCATGCGAGATAATGCATCCGCCAAAAAATTCTCCCCCCCCCCCCCGGTAAGTGTTTGAGAGTGAAATGGAATTGGTGAAAATGTTGGGACCAGCGGGCTTGCCTAGGAGTGAGTTTCCTGGGTGTTTTTAGTGCTTCCAAATTTTTGTGGTCTGTCCAGACCTGGAAGGGGATTTTATTTCCTTCAAGGAACTGGCACAGTATAAGTAATGACCACTGCACAGAGTAAGTCTCCTTTTTCCACACGGGCCAACATTGTTCTGTCTCTGTGAGTTTCCTGGATGTATATGCACATGGTTGCAATGCCCCCTCATCATTTTCCTGTAATAATACAGCTCCCATCACCACATCGCTTTTGTCTGCCTGTATTACAAAAGGTTTATCGGGATCTGGGTGTCTCAGGACAGGTTCAGCAGAAAAAGGTCTCTTTAGCCTCTCAAATGCTGTTTGACATTCCGTTGTCCACTTCAGAGGCTGGCTGGGTTTCACTGGGGACCTCCCCTCTTTGTTTTCAACAGGTTTGTGAGAGGCAGGGCTGTTTGGGCAAACGAAGGGATGAATTGGTGGTAGAAGTTTGCAAACCCCAGGAAACTTAGCAATTGCTTCTCTGTGTATGTGGGGGGGGTACCCATTCTAATACTGCCTTTTCTCAGGGTCCATTTTGATGCCCTCTGGGGATATGCAATACCCCAGGTAGTCTATTCTTTCCTGGTGGAATTCACATTTCGATAGTTTAGCATATAGGTGGGCAGCCTGCAACTTTTTGAGAACTGCTCTGATTAGGGTAATATGTTCCTCTTTGGTCAATGAAGATAAGGATGTCATCTAGGTAAATCAGGACCTCCTTATATAGGTGCTCTCTTAGCATTTCATTAATTAATTGCATAAAAACTGTGGGGGGGCCTTGCAGTCCAAATGGCAGGACTTTGAACTGGTAGGACAATTGAACGGAGTCTTCCATTTGTCTCCTTCCTTAATCCTAATGTGATAGTATGCTTCTCTCAGGTCTAGCTTGGATAGCATATCTTTCATTAGGGGTAGGGGATACAGATTACATTCACTAATTATGTTTAGGCTGTGGTAATCTACGCACAAATGAAGTGAGCCATCCTTCTTCTCCCTGAACAGGACTGGGTGGCCACTTTGGGTTTGGCAGGCCCAATAAATCCCCTTTCTAGGTTTTTTTTAATGAATCTTTCCATCTCCACCGTTTCTTTTGGGCTCATGGCATACATCCTGGGCTTTGGCAGTTTTGCCCTGGGTTTGAATTCTATAGCACAGTTTGTAGGCCAGTGGGGGGGAAACTCATCTGCCCATTCCTCACTGAAAACTTCAGCAAGGTCCCTGTATTCCTCTGGTATTTCTGGTAACCCCTTCTCTTCCCCCAGTGATGCTGTCTCCTCTCTTTGGGTTGGG
>JAKJMR010017758.1:278454-292404 GCA_024449315.1 Daboia siamensis | reverse complement strand
ACCTGATTGGTACGGGTCCAGATAGTCAGTTTCCTCCAGAACCGAAGATGATGCTGAGGGGGATGGGGAAGAATGTGCATGGGGATTAGTTAGACATAACAACATCGCAGTAGAATAGTCTTCAAGGTTGTTTGAAATAAGAGATGATAAGGAATGGGGGGTTAGAGAACTGTAGGGAAGGTTTGCATTTCAAACTAATTGGAGAATGTGATTTATGACTGTCAATTGGAGGAGGGAATTGTGCTTTGATACTATGTGTTTAGGGGAGGGGAATTCAGATTTTGGCTTCGACCATGTACATGCCGATGCCATGTCATTTGAATAAAGATTCCTTAAGGTAAACAATGCCTCGAAGTTCTTTGGAGAGTAACATGTTGGAACCATAAATAATTACTTTTTGTAATTCCATAATTAGTGTATTAATAGTATATGTCTTTGATATTCCCTTCTCCCAATAGTATTCTCCTTCTTCAACCTTAAACAAGTATAATTCTTAATATTTTCAATTCATAAATGATTAAATATAAACTTTTTTCATGTTTGTACAAATAACGTCCATATGACATTTTTCTTATCAACTTGTGTTTTTATAAAAATCATATTACTAGTTCACCATGTATCCTGTTTTCATAATTCTTATTTAAGCTTAATTCCCCTTAATATTCAAACCATTCTTATCAGTCATAATTTTCTCAATATTAATCATCTAAATATCCAGATTTTCCATTTATACACCATCCCAATGTTTTCATATTTCTTGCATTATAGAAATACTATACTGCTTATAACATCTACCTATCCTATAACATCTTTTTTGATCAGTTTATATTTCACTTATATTTGTAAAGGTTGATTTGTTAAATCATTATATATCTTATTTTCAAAATTCTTATTTAAGCTTAATTTCCCCTCAGTATTTCGATCATTCCTAGTTCTCTTCAACTTAATTTACCTTTAGATTTCAGACTTTTCATTTACATACATCCCAATATTTATACATTTCATATATTATGATACTTACACACACAGACACACATATATATTTTTTCATATATTATGATAAATACTTACTTATATCTCTTATCCCTCTTATTGTAGGGCCCCTTTATATCCAAAGTTATCTGTTCTTTTAACCGTATTCAAACAGGTGTTTGCTCATGTAATACTCCATTTGGTAGGGTGCATCAAATCTCTTGAATCTGTCTCTAGACTTCTTCTTTTCCCAAGTAGCTTTCCAAGTTGATATATTCCACTTGCCAGGAAGTTCTTGTATTGTTGGGAGTGAAGAAGACAGAATTCATAGTGGTGGTGAACCTTTTAGAGATCGAGTGCCTAAACTGCAACCCATCGTCAGGTGCCAGGTGGGTGTGGACCGCTGGGTGGCTGTGGCCAGCTGGGTTGGTGTGACCCACTGGGTGGGCGTGGCAACAGTGGTCATGGCAGACTGGGTGGGCATGGCCCACTGGCTGTGGGGGCGTGGCCCACTGGCTGTTGGGGCCAGGCAGTGTTGGGGGAAATCCAGGGGGTCTCTGGTGGGTGGGACAGTGGGCAGGAGGGCATCTTGCTCAGCGGATGGCTTGGGGGGGAAGGGGGAAGCTACACCTCCTCCCAAACACTGCCATCTCATAAAAGCAGGATGAAAACTCCAAAAAGCGACAAGGAAAAAAAGTTAAAACAGAAGAGTGTCTCGAGATGGTTTTCTTTCCTGGTAGGGGAGGCTTCTGAGCCACGCCGCTCTTCTGAGGGGGGAAGGGGGACAGTGGGGAGGGTCTGTGCTGGGATCAGGGCTCCTCATGCCTTCCGTTGCCCGCCTGTGCTCTTCTGCCACAGATGCACGGATTGGGCTGCTGGGGCGTCACAAAATCGCCCCACGGCCTGGATCCAAGCTCCAGAGGCTTGGAAAAGGCCTCTGCCACCCAGATCTGGCAGCTGGGGCACCGCAAAATTGCTCTGCAGGCATACCTAGACTCACACTGGCAGCTGCCTCCACCATCCATCCTGGATCCCCCCAACTCTTGCAGCTGCTCCCTTACTCCCAGTGCAGAGACAAAGAGTGAGAGCGCAGACACACATAGAGAGGCAGAGAGGAGCAGCTTTGCCCCACCTCCCTCTGGGGTGATGGCACATGTGCCCAGAGGGACAGCTCTGTGTGCTTCCTCTGGCATGCATGCTATAGGTTTGCCACCATGGGCATAAAATATATGCTTGTCTCCCGAACTTCTCTTGGCAGTTCTATAGTCCATTTTGTTATATCTTCTTTCTTATCCTCAGGTTTGTTTTGATCTTCTGATCAATCTTTTACATTTTTATTGTTATGTCAAAATCTTTAGATTTTTTTTCTTCATTTGTAGTTTTGATGATTAATTCATTTTCTTCTAGTTTGTGTTCTATTATCTGAGTCCTTCGGGAGAAGGGCGGTATATAAATAAAATTATTATTATTATTATTATTATTCTTTACCATCATTTTCTGAGTGTTTTTTTGATTGTAGATTTAGATTGGAGATGTGCTCATTTATGTCATCAAAGTTATTTTTGATCTCCTCATGATTTGAATCCATTGTCATTTGTATCTGTCATAGCATTGCATATATTTCCTCCTGGAAAGTGTTTGTCTTGTCTTGAAATGTTGCTACTGGGGGTCTTTGATGTTCTAAGCTAGATCCTTCAGGAATTATTAAATGTGGTTTTCTGTCATTTTTTGATAAGTATGCATATCCATGTTGTCTGCCCCCTTCAAATTGTCTTTCATCAATACCATAGTCTCTATAATTAGCCTTATCCAACCAGTCAAACTCAGAATCTGAACAACCCAATTTTGTATAGTTCTTATCTTTATATATGGTTTTGTAATCCAGCGTGTTTCCAATTGTCAAGGCATCAGCAAAATCAGTATTTTATAACAATTCTTTTATTCATGGGTTGGTTATCAACCAGTCAAAATTACAATTCAGTATATTTAGCCACCTTGAGTCCTTCCTGTAAATTTTGCCCTAAAAGATTAGCCAAGAGTCTTTTTTTTTTCCTTTTCTATAAACAATTCTTGAGTTTAGACAACAGTCAAGAGTATTTCTTTTGCTTCAGACACTTTTTAATCTTATGGCTGTCCCAGTATGTATTCTTTCTTTGTTCCCATCCAGCTGTCTTCTTGAGGGTTATTAAAGTTCAAGGGAACAGATTCTTATTTCTGGGCATCTTGTCAATTTCTGAGTCAGTGTAGTTAATGTTCTAAGTTCTAATTCTCCAATAGGTATCAGTAATTGTTTGTTTTCCAGCTTTTTCAGACAGAAAATTATTCTTACTATTTTTATAGTTTCATCAAAACCCTTTTTTAGTTTCTAGATTTATCCAGATTGTAGTATTTTAAATTTGATTTCAGTGTATTTCTTTCCCCCTTAAAGGTTAATTAGCTGCTTCTGTCTATGGCGGAGGGAAACCTCACTTTCAGAGGTTTTCTTACTTTGGGGATCTTTCCCAAGGACTTGGTTACAAAGTAGAAGAGAGAAGATCGTTACTCTCACCAGTTCCAAGCACACTGTTCACCATTGTTCTGGTTTGTGCTCTTGGATTTTGGTTGCAAGAAGCTTGGGCTAGATGCTGATGTGCAGCTAGCCTTTCTCCTGCCAGGTTGGAGGGCTTCCCCCAGATCGAATGGAACAACCACTGTTGTTCCATGATCATTGGTCACCCCTGTTTCTCCATCATCTCTTCAGGGTGACTTCAGACCCATTTAGGGTCCCCTGGCAGGGTGAAATCAGCCGTGGGGTGCAGAGCTCCATGATCCTGCAGCCGTGCACTATGGCACAAAAACCAGAAGTCTCTGGTTGGATTGTTTTCTATTGCTGTTTGCATTTTATTAAATTTCAGGATGACGTAGTCACTTTCCCCCAAGGTTCCAGCAACTTCAACTCCCTCTATCACTTCTTCTCTATTAGTAACAATTAAGTCCAAGTATAGCTTTACGTCTAGTTCCCTCCTCTCCCTTTAGGATGACAAAGTTGTTGGCTAGGTTGTTTACAAATCTATTTGATCTCCCGCTTGCTGCAGAGTTCATCTCCCAGTTATCTGGATAGTTGAAGTCTCCCATTACTGCTATGGTATGCTTCTTACATACGTTTGTTAACTGGTTGGCAAAGAGTTCATCTATTTCTTCTGATTGGTTGGGTATCCTGTAATATACACCTATGGCAATGTCATGTGTTTCTCTTTTATATTGACCCATATGCATATTGTTATATACTGGGTTTGTTGTGCAGGAATGAAGATGAGGGAAGTGAGTTCAGCAAAGATCATGGTTTATTGCTTGCAGGATCTGAATTAAGGAACAGGGCTGCAGATGCAGCAATTTATACCCTGGCCTCTAGGCGGCAGCCAATAAGTTTGAAGCAACCTATTGCCACCTAGAGGCAACCAATAGCGGCGCTGGAGATGGGTTGTCTGAGGAGCTGGGAGCTGTTAGCCAGCTTCCCTGCTCAAACAGCCTTCCAGCAATTATCACATGGTGTTCCCTTAACAAAGCAAGCCCAATACATTACATCCCTCCCCGCTAGAATGAACAAACATTGTAGCAACAACAGAAAGTAATTACAGCAATACAAATTTACAAAAGGTATATCAATGGTGTGAGTTAAGAGATTTTCTCCTAGCTAATACAGTGTTTCCTAGCTAGCAGCTCAATAAGGTACATACAACATTATAGCTTCATTATTTCAGGACAAAATCTTGCAGATAAGCAGGAGGTTTGCTAGCCCTTGTGGAATGCCTGGGGGACCCAGGCACTTCCTGGCCTACCAGCTTGCCCACCAGACTGGGTAGACCAGTGTCTCTCAGTTCAAGCAATTCAGGATGGCTCGGCGATCTCTAGCTGGCCTTTCCAGGTTGGCCCACCCCAGAGTCAGTTTGTTCAGCAGAGTTAGCACAGTGGCTGTAGAACTCAGGTTGGCTTTCTCCGTCAGGGGACCCATGTTGCACTTCCGGGCTTTCCTCTCCTACGACCATGTCCCCGTTGTTTTGGCCTGGCTGCCGGTTTGCGGACCTTGGTAAGGACTTATAACAAAGTCCTCGCATTGTGGCCGTTCTGAAAAATGCTTCCTAAGCTGATTGATATGGCAACGGACAACTCGCCCGCCCTCTAGGCCCACTTCGTATGAGAAGGACCTGAAGTTTTAGTGATTTTTCCTGGCACCCACAAGTTCCCATGCCCATAGTTCCTGGCCCACACCCCGTCGCCCACTTGCAGCTCCCTCAGGGGTTTTGGGTGAGAGGCTTCTGCTGCCACCCGGTCTGGGTGCAACCTGTCCAGTTTCGTGATCAGTCACCTCCCCCAGCACAGCTCTGCTGGGCTTTTCCCAGTAGCTGTGCATGGCGTGGAATGTTGGCAAAGCAAAAAATCGGCCAGTTTGTGGTGCCAGTCCCCAGTCACTATACACCTCAGTGACTCTTTTGTGGTGCAAACCAGGTGTTCGGCTTGACCATTAGTAGGTGGATGAAATGGGGCCGACGTCACATGCCTAATGAGGTTTGCTCTCAGGAACACCTGAAATTCTGCCGCAGTAAATTGGACCTCGTTATTGGACACTACAATGTCCGGCAGCCCGTGCGTGACAAAGAGTTTCCTAAGCACCTGGATGGTCCTAGCAGTAGTCATGTTTGCAATTGGTATAACTTGTAGCCATTTAGAGTGGCTGTCGACCACTATAAGAAAGAGCTGTCCCTGAAAGGGCCCAGTGAAGTCTATGTGAATCCTAGACCAGGGAGTGTGAGTCTCCTCCCACCTGTGAACTGGAGCATGCAGCATTTCAGGCCTTGATTGCTGGCATGTATAACACACATGCACCTGGGCCTCAATGGCTTTATCTAATCCTGGTCACCATAAATAGCTTCTAGCCAAAGCTTTCATGCGAACAACAGCCGGATGGCCTTCATGCAGTGATTGCAAAACCCTGTCTCTTACTGAGGTAGGAACTATGACCCTGTTCCCCCAAAGAATACAAACCCTTGTGAGCTGATAGCTCATGTCTTCTTGTAAAATAGCTCTGAAATTCAGGGCCTGGGCTTTTATCCAGCCACCCTGTGTGTACCCAAGAAACCACTCTACTTAGTGTCTTGTCTGTTGCCGTTTCTGCAGCTATGTCCCCTGCATGGAGGGGAAACTCTGGCAAGTCCTGAATGGACAAAACACGGGCTGCTGGGGCTGGATTTGGTTCAATTTCTGGCAGTGGAAGCCTGCTCAGGCCATCTGCACGGTCCATATCATTGCCGGGTTTGTGAATCAGCTTAAACATATAAGCTGATAAAAAAATGGACCATCTCAGCATTCTAGGGGATAATATGTGGGGTGTCTGTCTGTCTGTAGTAATAACCCCAATAGCGGTTTATTGTCTGTGAAGACTGTGAAGTCCCTGCCATATAAGTAGTCGTGGAATTTTTTAACTCCAGCTATGGCCAATGCCTCTTTGTCAATTTGAGTGTAAGTATGCTCAGCAGAGGACAATGTCATTGAATAAAAAGCAATTGGAACTTGAGTTCCATCTTTCTCTAAGTGACTTAAGACTGCACCCACCCTGTATGGGGATGCATCACACGCTAAGCAAACTGGTTTAGACTCCTTGAAATGAGTGATAGTGGAACTGACCGACAGAAGTGCCTTCAATTCCTGAAAACTTTTTTCGTGAACGCTAGTCCACTTCTATGAAGCATTTTTTATCTAACAGCCTGTGAAGCGGCTTTGCCACTGCGGCCTTGTTAGGAAGGAACACGTAGTAAAAAATTGAAGAGGCCTGGGAATGCCTATAGCTCTCCTTTTGTTTTAGGGCTAGGTGCCATCTGAATGGCTTTTACTTTAGACTCAGCAGGGTGGATGCCATCAGCATCAATGTGAAACCCCAAGTATTCAGTTGAAGGAACCCCAATACTGCACTTATTCTTTTTAAGCTTTAGGCCTGCTTCTTGCAGCCTTTGCAGGACGGCTCTGAACCTCCTTGCTATTACCTCAGTGGATTCTCCGGCAATGAGTACGTCATCAAAATAGGGGCAAACCCCCGGAATGCCCTTGTGTGTTCGTTCCATGATGCCCTGAAAAATGCCCAGGGCTACACTGACCCCAAATTGCAGGCGCTTTACTTTAAATGCCCCCTGTGGGTTACAATTGTCTGTGCTGCAGCCGTGGCCTCATCAACAGGCAGTTCCTGATAGGCCTGAGCCAAATGTAATTTCGCAAAAATGGTGCCACCCTGTAAGGATGCCAGGATGTGGCTTACTACTGGTACTGGGTATGCGTGTTGTTTGAGGGCCCGGTTAATTGTGCATTTATAATCTGTGCAGATTCTAACATCCCCGTTGGCTTTTAGTGGTATTACAATTGGGGTCTCCCACTCATCCCCACCTACTGGTTGCAACACACCCTGTTCAACAAGTTTATCTAATTCAGTGTCTATTTTGTGCTTGAGGGCAAATAGGACCCTACGAGGCTTAAACCTGACTGGCATTACATTCGGGTCTAGTTTGAACGCTATTGGCGGGGCCCATGTTCCCAAAGCTGAATCAAATACATCTGCGAATTCCTCACATACTGTCACTAGACTCACGACTTGTGTCCAGTTGATTCCAGTTACTTGGATGCCTAGCGCATCAAACCAATCAAGCCCAATTAGGCTCATTCTCTGGCCCCCTACTATGACAACATCCAGGTGCCCTGAAAACCCCTTAAATTTAACAGCTAGAGTGGCCTCACCCTCGACTGCAACTCTGGCATTCTGAAAATCAGTACGTCAGAAGGCCTCAGCTTGGCCCATCTCTTACTGCGACTACAAACGAAATTAAATGTTTCAAGGGAAATAACAGAAACAGTGGAGCCTGTGTCCAGCTCCATCTTACAGGGGTCCCCTTGCAGCTCCACCTGAAGTCTGTATTTGGGCTTAATCGGGCGGCGGCCCCCGGTACGGCAAACGCTTCTGTGGCTGTAGCAAAACCCCACACTGTACGTCCCTAGGGCCCTGGTACCTCTCCTGGTCGGATCTTCCGACTGGCGATTCGTTGGCAGGTCCCTCTGGCAACCTCTGCAGATGGACGTGATGAGGCCTGTCTTCCCGCAGGTCCGGCACATGGCTGTCCAGAACCTACAGTTCAAGTGTTGGTGGCATCCGCCACAATCTGGACATCTAGGAAAGGGATCTGCCTTGTGAGTAGCCTCCTGTTGCTTGTTGCTGCAATGCTGTTGGTTGAGTTGTCTGTGTAACTTGTCGACTTCTGTGTCGTCTTTGGGGTCTTTTGTGTGTTCGACATCCTCGTGGATGGCTTCTTCATGTTGTTCAGTTTTGGCAGGCTGAATGGCCCTGCCGGCAGCTTCGTCCGCCATGACTTCCTTCTGTGCATCCGCAAACAATAGGATCTCTTTGGCGAACAGCTTCTGCTGTAGCTCTCGGTTGCAGAGGCTGCAGACAAGCCGGTCTCAAAGTCTCTCCTCGAGGTTGGAGAACTGGCAGAGGCGTGCGGCCTGCCTCAAGGCCGCGATGTACTCGGATACGGTTTCACCTGGTTGCTGTATTCTTTGCTCAAAGGCATATTGCCAAGCAATCACTGACAGCTTTGACTGGAAATGTTCTCCAAGCTTCTTTTTCAGTTCCGTAAAGGATACTGACTCCAACAGCGTTGGCGCGAACAAGTTCTCGGCTAAGTTGAATGTTGCTGGGCCACACACACACACAGAGGAGCGTGGCAGCCTTTAGTCCGTCCTTGGTGACCTGGTTCACTGGAAGGTAGTTCTCAACCTGGGACAGGTACAAGGGCCACTCTTCTGGCTGCTTAAAGTTGAATTCTCTCAGCTTTCCGACCTCGGCCATTCTGCTGGTCTTCGCGGCTGGTTCTCAGCGTCTTCAAATCCTGCTCCTCCGTTGCCCAGGGATTGGTCCTCTGAGCGTGTGGTCACTAGCATGGCTGAGCTAGCCGACCGTGGGGGGGGGAGGGAATTGCTTTTCCCACCAGGCGTGCACTGCCTCTCCCCTAGTGACTTTCAGCTTCGATGGAGAAGCAGGATCTCATCCTCGTCGCTAGTGTTATGTACTGGGTTCGTTGCACAGGAATGAAGACGAGGCAAGTGAGTTCAGCAAAGATCATGGTTTATTGCTTACAAGATCTGAACTAAGAAACAGGGTGCAGATGCAGCAATTTATACCCTGGCCTCTAGGCAGTGGCCAATAAGTTTGAAGCAACCAATAGCGGCGCTGGAGACGGGTTGTCTGATAAGAGCTGGGAGCCTAGCCAGCTTCCCTGCTCAAACAGCCTTCCAGCAATTACCATGTGGTGTTCCCTTAACAAAGCAAGCCCAAAACATTACACATATCATGCGCATTTTTAGATATGTAATATTCTCTTACATACAACTCCCCCTCCTCTTTTTGTAGATGTGTTTCTTTTGAACAATTTGTATCCATCCTCTAGTCCAGGGGTCAGCAACCTGAAACAGTGAAAGAGCAACTCGGAACCGGTTCCCTCACAAAAGGAAAAACTGGGAGCCGCAAAAAATGTGTGCGCATGCATGTACATGCGCACATGCGCAGAACAGGGTTTGACTGAAGAGTGGAGCCAAGGCGAGATATGCACCTATCCTGCATATTTGAATTGATTGGTTGAACTTTTTTACTCCCACTTTTTTTTTTTTACTACACATAGCAGAAGACTGGGAGCCGCAGGAGACGGCTGAAAGAGCCGCATGCGGCTCTGGAGCCGCGGGTTGCAGACCTGTGCTCTAGTCCATTCCATTCATGGGTTTCGTCCCACCACATTTCTATAATGCTAATTATGTCATACCCTCCATCGTTGTACTATTGTTTCTAGTTCGCTGCTGGTTCTCCAAATTTTAAGTATTTGTATATAAGCATTTAAGACTTTTATGGGTATATTTCCTGCATCTCCTGATTTTTTTCTTTTTTCTCATCATTGTCTACTTCATTATTTGTTTTCTTGGGATGTATGATGGTTTTGGGTTCTAGAAATTCTAAAGATTGGTCACCCTTCCCTTTCAATTTTAGTTTGAAGCCCTCCTGATGAGTTGGACCAGTTTCCCCCCCAGTACATTTTTCCGTTTTCGTGAGGTGCAGCTCTTTCTTTGCCATTCTCCATGACGTTCGTTCCCTTTCGCTTTCAAGCAAATGTTTTCAACTTTGAAGGCTCTTTTATGAGGATAGAATAGCATTCCCCTCAAATAGAGTGTAACTTATTTCCCAATTAGCGCTCACAAGTTCGCGACGAACGCGTTACATCTGGCCTTTTTACTCTCTTTGTAACCGTTTTCTTTTGCATCAAAGGAATTCCAAGACACCCCTCCCCCCCCAGCATTCGGCACGGAATGCTTAAAATCAGCGCGGTGTCACAGTAGCACACCCACGCTTCAAAACGGGAAATAAAATGGAGGCAGAAAAGAGGGCGGAGAGAAAACGAGAGATGCGCTCTCTTAACCCTCTAACGTAAGAAGTTTAATTCACGCCTCTTCTCTCCGCTCTGATTGGAGGAGAAAGCTATCTCTGGATCACATGGGCGAGCGATCTCACTTTCTCCTTTGTGCCACCCCTCCCCTCCACGCTGCAGTTAGAGCTGAACGAAGTTGTCGGTGTCGCCGCTTCTGCGCGGGAACCGACCGCTCGAACGGCTGATCGACGAAACGCTTCGCGTGGAGATACTACCGGTCACCCTCGACGGGCCCTGCCCGGTCGGTAAGTAGAAGACCGCGTAGCGCAGGAAGGCAGCGCTTAAATCCCATGATATTCTCAGGTGAATAGATTAGTCAGACCGGGCATGAAACACGCGTGTAAAAGGGATGGCATAGCGGATAAATGGAGGGATGGATCTGCGGGTCGCGGACAACTGCCTACCCCCTGGCTCGCCACGCGCGCGCGCTCCATTGTGTGGAGGCAACAAAATGGCGGCGGATGGGTCAGAAGGCAAGGGGTGGTGAACGAGCGGGGGAGAACAGTAATGGCGCGTGAGCGACTTAACGGGAAGCTGGTAATACTTGAAACTGGGCGCGCTTATCTGGTCTTCTGGTCTTCCAAAACTTGTATCGGTGTTGGAGTGGCATCTAACAATGACGCCTTTGCTCCTCCTGGTTACCGCAGCCTCCACACACATAGACACCCCAGGACATCTTTCTCCGGAGTGCTGCTTCTGCCCTCGAGTTCCTCTTGAAGGCAAAGAGTTGGTTTAGCTATCCAGAAAGAGTGGAACGCTTTCCAGATATCTGGTATCTTAATCGACCCTTCGATTTCGTATGATTGTTCTTCTGGGGCTTCTTGCTTCTCTCTTTCCCCGGAAGCCTTTGCCTTTCTGTGGAGAGTATGCGATATTTTCTCAGATTCGTATCCCCTAAAGTTCCCGTGTGTGTGTGTGCGCGCGCGCGCGCGCGCCCTTTGCAACGCTCCTTGTGGGAAGCCACCTTCAAAGACTTAAGGTTCCAAATGTTTGGTGAAAAATTGCGGCATTAACTTGTTCCCTCTTCCCTTGAGGACACGTCATCTAGGCTCTGACGGATGTATATCGGCGGGCAGGAATAATCTTTTCAGATGGGAAGGTTTTGCCAGTAACCCCAACTCCCTCGTGGGGCAACAGCAGGGCTGGAATTACCTCTTGCATAATGTTTGCTTATAATTATCAATCGAATGATCAGGCAGATTGTTTCGGGATTATTAATACAGTGTGAGATTCTGGTATTTTCTCAGCTGCTTTTGTTTTAATCTTGAGCAGATCTCTCAGTTTACAAATAGGGTTTGTTAGGGTATCAAAAGTTGAGACAAGGAAATAGTGATGATGTTTGAACTTAATAAATTAAGTGTGTTTTGTTGGAGTAGCTACATATAGAATTGTGTGGTAGAAATTCAACTATTGTTTAGAGGGTGCAATCTTTATGATTAGTAAACTCCATATTTAAATGGTTCCAACCTGCTACTTGTCAACAGTTCTTTCTGTTAGAAACCACTGAGGCTGATGTACATGATGTGCAGTCATATCTTCACAGGAATATAAATGTTTGATTTTCTACCAAATTATTGCAAACTTTGTTCAATGAAGTTGGTGTTTTTTTAAAAATTTATTTCAGAGTACCTGAACACAGTACTAATACAGCTTAGAAGAAACATTTTCTTTGGGGAAAAAATCATCAAGGATCTGAAGAAAAATGGTAAGAATTTGCCATTCAGAAATGAGATGAAATGCCATGTATTTTTGTTTTACTTATTTTGTTTTAAATTTCAGCGGCCAATGCGCATTTTTGTGAATGATGATCGCCATGTCATGGCAAAGCATTCTGCAGTTTATCCAACCCAAGAAGAACTGACAGCAGTTCAAAACATGGTCTCTCACACTGAACGTGCTCTTAAAGCTGTTTCTGACTGGATTAATGAGCAGGAGAAAGGTAATAATGACCAGCCAGAACCTGACACCATGGAGACTGTAGCTGAAGAAGAGAACAAAGAAGGAAGGTATGTAACTTTATTCATAACTTGCTCTTACAGAGGCTGACAAGTTTCTAAAAAGAGTTTTCTGTTGTTTTGAGATGCCAATGGCCATTTGCAGTTTACATTTATTTTTTTAAATAGTAATTTTATTAAAAAATAAAATTAAGAGAATAAAATGTAAAAGTAGTGCAGAAAAGAAGGAAAAAAAATATAAAAAGTTGACTTCCTTCGTAACTGTAAACAATTTTAATTGCTTATCAACTTCACTTAAAACATGAATGGGTTCTTTCCAGATTTCATCTCACATCTAGAAACACATTTTTAAAACCTTGTTATTCAGTTCTAGTTTAGCAATCTTAATCTTTAATGAACTCAAATAACGTCCCAGAACTAGATTTCTTCTTATTTTTTCTTTATCCTTTCTCGCAAAATTCTTCCAAGCTTTAAGAAGCCTCTTATAAAGTTACTCTTTTGCTTTGTTAACATCAGTTAGTTTCATTTGTATATATGGATATACAATGCATCTCCTTCAATAGATCCACTTTCAAATCAGTCTTATTTGGTAAATTTTGTTCTTCTCCCATATTTTTAATGGCAGACACTCTTAAAATTAAAATCCCTTGTTCATAAATACCCTTCAATACATCCAATGTTGTTTTGTTCTGTTTTGTGTTTGGAAATCAAATCTGGGTGCTCATCTTGTTTAATGTATTCAGTACCTATGCGCTTTTCCTGCATAAATGCAGGACCTTATTTTTCTTATCACTTAACTGCATTTTATTGGATACTTCTGAATCTTGAATCTATTTTTCAGAATGTTAGCAATTCCCCCCAATTTGGTGTCATCTGCAAATTAGACGAGTTCCCTTTCTTTCTCCTGGTCTAGATTGGGGTCCCCAACCCCTGGGCTGCAGATCAGTACCAATCCATGGCCAGTCAAGAACCAGACTACATAAATGACTGGTGAGCTAAGCTTTATCTGCACATGCCCAGGATCTAGGTTGCATGCAAAATCATCTCCCCTGGTCCATGGCAAAAACATCTTCCGTGATGCCAGGAAGGTTGGGGACTGCTGGTCTAGATGATTTATGAAGTTGTTGAAGATTACTGGGCCTAAGAAAGAATCTTGTGATATGATTCCCTCCATGTAGATGTAATTTCATTAAGGATTATATGCTGAGGGTGGTTGGTCAGCCAATTTTGAATCCATCTGGTGGTGGTACTGTGTACCCCAAATTTTTCTAACTTAGCAAGAAGTAGATTGTGGTCTACTTTGTTAAATGCCTTACTGAAGTCCACGTATACTACATCCACAGCATTTTGTAGGTCTACTAATTTAGTCATTTTATCAGGATATAAGATCTGATCTGCTTTTAACAACATGCTGGCTTCTATTAATCACCTTGTTCATTTCACAAATCCTCCATTTGATAATCTTTTCCAGGATTTTCCCAGGTATTAATTTCAAGATGATTGGCCTATAATTTCCTATATTCATTCCCCCC
>JAKJMR010017758.1:252940-271390 GCA_024449315.1 Daboia siamensis | reverse complement strand
TTATTATTATTATTATTATTATTATTATTATTATTATTATTATTATTATTATTAAGTTTAATCCACTTGCACTGTTTTATGTTTACATGTTTGATGACAAACAGCCTTATGTTTATAAGTGACAGTTTTCCTACTATGTACCTGCATGTCATAAGCATTTGAATTAAAATTACCATATTAAAATCAAATGATGTTTTTTAATTTTTATTTGGTGTGCGTTGGAAGAGGGGTAGTCTTATACGGCGAGTATAGCCCAAACCCTATAATTTAACAGGAAATGTAGGGGGTCATCTTATATGCCCAGTCATCTTATACGCCGGAAAATACAGTATACCACACTTAAAATACTGAATCCAGTTTTGGTCACCATCATAGAAAAAAGATGTTGAGATTCTGGAAAATGTACAAAAAAGAGCAATGATGATAAAAGGTCTCGAGGCAAACTATGATGAACAGTTGAGGGAACTAGGTATGTCTAGCCTATTGAAGAGGAGGAATGGGGGGCATGATAACTGTCCTCCAGTATTTGAGGGGCTGTCACGAACAGGGAATTGACATCCTGGGACACCAAAGGGCAGGACAAGAAGTAATGAAGCTTGTCAAAGAGAGATCCAGCCTAGATGTAAGGGGATATTTTCTTACAGAGCAATTAAATAATCTTGCTTCCTGCATTGTGGGTGCTCAATCACTGGAAGTTTTGGGGAATAGACTGCTAGACAACCATTTGTCTGGAATTATATAAGGTTCTTACCATGAGCAGGAAGTTGGACTAGAAAGACCTCCAAAGTCCCTTCCAGCCCTATGATTCTGATTCATGATGGGTTGCTATATTGCAATATTAAGAAAATTATGTACCTCTGAGGCTGACATTAAAATTCCCCTTTATATCTAAAGATGGTGTTGCTGAGAAACTCTTCTAACATACTTAGTGATCAAAGGGAAATTGCTTTTGGTTTCTTCTTCAGAGTTAGAGAAAAAGAGCTAAACAAATTCAATAGGGTATGAAATACTGTATCATGTTTAGATGTTTAACTTTGGAGAAGGAAGTCTTGTGGTTACTAACACTCCATTTGAAATCATGAATGTCTATTGCAGCATGTAATACTATATTTTTTTAATGGACATTTGTTTATTCAAACAGCACTGAATACATACAACTTGTGCTAGGGATAAAGCTACAGTCAAGGGTGCCCGATCATAGCTTCCAGACATTTGGGGAAATATTTTGCAATTTGAAATTGTTGGCCTAGTAAAATAGATGGTTTATTGGTATAATTTAATAAACATTGGTGCTGAAAATATTACATGATTATTCTACTTGAACATTATTGAACAGAACAGTATTAGCATTGCATAAAGCTTCAGTTGTGTGTTTTTCAGTATAGAAAGGTTCAGCAGCTCTAAACAAAACAGTTTTGCTATAATCCATGTGCAGGATAATTAACAGGAAAAATAATTGGTTGATAAAAATATGAGTGATAGTCTGATTCTAAACAAATGGGTTTGCAAGAACCAATATACACTAATATTGCAGCTTAATCAATTTAGTATCTTTCCTGTTTTTTGCAAATTTGGCTGAATAATATATAAAGGAAGAGTTGATTTATTTTGACAAATATATCTCCTTATAGTGAGCAGAAGACTACAGAGCATTTGACTAGGACACTTCGTGGAGTGATGCGTGTTGGTCTTGTAGCAAAAGGCCTCTTGCTGAAGGGAGACTTGGATCTTGAGCTGGTTCTGTTATGTAAAGAGAAACCCACTATTGGTCTTTTGGAAAAAGTAGCCGACAATCTCAGCACACAGCTTGCTGTGAGTATAAAAATAGGCTTATGTGTACTATCCTAATATTTATATAATGTTTATTTATAATATATACTATTTATAATATGTATATAATGAACTGTTGGTTCTATGTTACTGGACTAACTGTAGTTTGGTATTCCAGCAAGCTTGCAGTATTCCTGCTGTTCATTATCTAGAACCTCTTTAAAGTGTTATGATATTCATACAGCTATTTAGAATACTCCTAATAGTGTTTGTAATATATTCATAATTAAAACTTTCTAGGTGTTTATTTACCACCTGCTTTTTAAATATACTGTTTAAGAAATTGTCCGCTTGTGTTCTCTCTCCTACAGATTTGATTCCATCATATACTAAATAAATGCATTTATTTATAACATGTATGCAAAATGTGCATATATGTATTTGTGCTTCTTAAATATTTGAATGTTTTAAATCAGATCATTCAAGTTACTCAGATCAATTGGGGACTTCAGTGTCTGTATAAATAACCCTGTTAACATTATTTTAGAACAATACTTCACAATAGTTTTAGATTGCTTTGGAAATATTCTTTCACAGTTCTCAATAATGGTTGAATTACTACTGTGAATATAAATATAATGTAAATCAGCAGTAATAACAGTTTTTCCAAGTACCTCTTCAGTATTCATTCCATATCTGGAAGATACTTAAAACTCAGGAGAAAAGCTTTTAGTCAGCTTTTCAGTGTTGGCCTGTCCTCAAAACCAACAGGCTTCTCCCCCCCCCCCAACCCCACCCCCAGAACCTTTTTTTACTAAGGTAGTAAAGTCACAAAGAGTATACTACTTTAAAGATTTGGCTGCTGCTATAGAAGGTGAAGATCCCTGAGGTACAATTGATTTTAAATCACTATTGATTGAATTAATTATTCTGAAAGGACTGTTTGGAAGAGACAAAAAGCTAAGAATATAAAGTATTTTCTTGTGTTTCAGGCTATTACTGAAGACAAATATGAAATTATTCAATCTGTCAGTGATGCTGCAATTACAATTAAGAATACCAAAGAACCTCCACTGACACTTACTATTCACTTGACATCTCCTGTTGTCAGAGAAGAAATGGAAAAAATGTTAGCTGGAGGTATGGAAGACTGAAAATTGCTAGCAGCCCCAGAATGAGTTTCCAGACTGACTTTGCTAATTATTGTGATGTACAGTTTCTTGATTAGGCAGAGCAATTTCATGCAAGTCAATTTTGTGTCACAATGTTATACAGTTTCTTGATTATGGCTTCTAGAATTTGAGTGATATTTCCAAATGAAATGCTTTTTTAAACATTTAGGCCATTTGGTCTGGCCTAAGCTTTTTTACAAGTGTGTTACTTCACTTGTGCATAATACTGTTTCTTTATCAAATGTGAATATTGATTATAGATGATACATGTGCAAACTAAAATCTCTTAACATATTGACATTTTAGTTTTTAAAAAATTTGCATGTTCATGAAATTCAGTGTATTATATAAAGCAGTTTGTGTTGCAGCAAAAATGATTATCTTTCTATGTTTTTCTCCTTAATTTTGGCATATTCAGTTGAATTTTACAATATAATGCAGAGTTTTGGATAAAGTTACTGTACTTTTTGTTTTATTTAGATGGGGGCTAATTCACATGTATTTATAATTATAACCATACAATTGCTGTTGAGTTCCAGAAAGCAGTTCACATTTAGTATTTGATACTACAATATTTCTGGTATATAATTTGCTTGCTATTCTATTCCCATACATGACTTTCACACAATTTAATTGCTGGATCATATGAGGTGGAATTCATACTGACATTTTGATGTGAATTTTAACTGAACTTTTGAATAGCCAAAAGAACCGTGCATACAATAAGCTAAAACATTGAAATCTCTTAAATAATTGAATTTGCTTTATCTAAAACCCAGGCTTTTCCCCTTTTAGTTTTGCTGCAGCACAGACCTGTTATTTGTTCCCTGATTGTTTTATGGTTTGATATCTGACACATCTACCAAGCCTTCTAGTTTATCGATTTTAGGGACGCTGGACCTTTGACCAACAGGACACACTCTGTCATGGGCTGGGGCCAGGGCAGTCAAGCCTTGTGGGCGGAAGGGGTTCCTTGTAGAAAAGCGCTTAGTTATGTACTACTACTAGATTTAGAATGGGAATCTAATTTTAACCTTCTATTTTGTTGGTTATTCTAGTTCTATAGCCTGGTTACAGTAGTCTAAAAGCTATCCTTTTCTGTAAGGTTTATTTCCCTGTATAAAAATGAGTTAATGCCTCACATTGTTCTCCTTACTTAGTTGTCACTTCATAAGGATGAAAAAAATATGTATTGAGGCTATAGTTTCAGATACAGGGCTTTAGATCAGAGTTCTGGGAGCCTCAGCTGCCTTTTAGAAAACTGCCTCATCCCCTCTCCACCCGACAGAACCCCCTTGGTCAAACTGTACCTTGTCTTCTTATTCCACCCACGAATAGAAACGCTATCAGTCAACGACTCACCGGACGTTCTGGACAGGCAGAAATGCCTTGCTGCCTTGGCGTCACTCCGACACGCCAAGTGGTTTCAGGTTTGCATTTTGTTCTTATATTTGTCTTTAAGTAGAAAACTTGTAAGTTGTAATTGCCTAACTTTGTTAAAATGTTTTAATGTGAGTTGTCGATGTGCAGAACTTAGCATCTGTTAAATATACAGTTGCTAAAGAAGCACTTGATGAATTTAGTTTTTCAGAGAAATGGCATAGTTCCTAGTTGCTGCTTTGTGCTAAGAGTAAGTTTTCATACATAGTAACAAAAATTTGTAGAAATAAAAAGCTATGGAAATGTATACGTCGTTTACCCTTGACAAAGTAGCACTACAAAAATGTATATTTTGTCTCAGATTGATTTTCACGTTCATTACTGACCCCTTCCTGCTTATTAATTTGTTTTAGGCCAGGGCAAATGGCTTGAAATCATGTGTCATAGTCATCAGAGTGCTGAGAGATCTCTGTACCCGTGTTCCTACCTGGGCTCCACTTAGAGGATGGGTAATCTGATAAATTTCCATTACTGTTTACAAATGTGTAATGATAAAAATATTCTGTACATAATGGCAGGCTGTTCTATTTTTTTAGATAATAAAAGAGCACCTGTAAAGTTAGGGAATCTTAAAATGTCTCTGTTTTTTCAGAGAACTTTAGTGGGACTTTGATTGAATGTGGTCCCTGTCAAGAAATTCTTGTGCAGTGCAAAATTCTGTAGATGATGGAAGTTGGGAATTTTTTTCTAGATTTTATCTTCAGTATTCAGAAATACATTGCTTAACTTAAGCAGTCTCAAATATTATTGAACTAGTCCATTAAGGTTCTAGTAAGTGACTGAGTTCTAAACCTGAGGTCCTATGCTTTTAGAAGTGAACAGTCAATAATAAACTAGTAGAATGTTTTTGATTTCTTAATAAAAGTGTTGAATCCTGTTATATTACTATGCTTCTATCTGATGCTGTACATAATGAGGGTGAATCCTGTTAGACATTTTCCCTCTTCCATTTACATACGCATTGCTTACCTACAGGCAAGCTGGTCTGTTGTGCCAAATATATTCACAAATAATAAATTAAATTAAATCCTAATCTTGTTTGCAACGAAATAGGTCTGATTTGAAGACTATGCGCTCGCTCATGGTTCACCTCAATGCTGAGTGTCAAATTGTTTTTGCTATTTTCTTTTTAAGTTATAAAGAGATTGAATAAAACTCACATACCCAGCTGTGATAGGCAAAGCAGTCCAAAAGTTAATAGTAAATTCTGCAACAGTTTGCAGTTCTCAGATTCTACTTGACAAATGTCTCAACTTTTATTCTGGTAAAATTTAGACTTTTATAAAAGTAACTTTGCCATCATGGGAAGACTAAATTATTTTGGATACTTATGAATAGAATTTAAACAATGTTAGATATTGCATTCATACTTTCCTATCTGAATATTATGCCAAAGAACTTATTTGGAAGTAGAAATATTATTGAAATACATTTTGCATATTTGACATCTCGTTTCTTTCCTAATCTATAATCAGCAAACATCTTAAAATGCTTAAATAGCAATGCTAATTTAAGAGAAGATCCTGATAGAATTATTCTATTTCTGTCTGCAATCTGATATTTTTCTGTATTTCTAAGTATAAAAATAAAAACAAAATATTGCCATAGAAAAGCAGCACCATTTAGCCTCAGCCTCCCAAGCCTTTCGGAAATCTGTGATTATAGGAAATTTTTCCCTAGCTATTCTTAACTCTTACTGATAATGTTTGGATCAGACAGTTCTGTAGGCATGATAAGCCATATTCACATGACAAGCCATGGATCAGTACCAGCACCTTGAATATAATCAGTACAAGTGCAGAGCCTGTAAAATTACTGTTAAATATCCTCTGAGGTGAGCACTAGGAAACACATTTTTAAGTCCCTGCAGTTTTCTTGGCAAGGTTTTTTAGAAGTGGTTTGCCATTGCCTCCTTCCTAGAGATGAGAAAAAGTAACTGGACCAAGGCCACTCAGCTGGCTTTGTTTCTAAGGTGGGACTAGAAATCACAGTCCCCCAGTTTCTACTCTGATGCTTTAACCACCACATTAAACTGGCTAACAAACATGTAGACCACCACATTTTTGAACAGTTGCTGTTTCCAACTAGACATTAAGGGCAACTCTTAAAGCATAATAGTCAAGGCAGATGGAGATGATGGCATGAGTTACTATAGCCAAGTCCCCTTGCCAAAGATACAGCCACAGTTAATATATCAGCTGAAGTTAGGCATAGGCCCCTCTAGTTACAGTTTCCATGGGTTGATGAAGCAAGAGTTGTCAGTCCAGAAGAACCCCTGAATAACAAATCTTAACTTTCTTCCTTGTCTAATCCTTTCTAATTTAAGCCTGGTTGTGGAAAATCTGAAACTTTTTTGATTTAATATGAAATAAAAATATATTAATTCAATATCAATTTTTTTCTAAATGGCACCTGTTCTTATCCCAGACTTTCAAAATTAGCAGAGAAGAAAATAGCATTTTATAGTAGAGGGAGAAAAAATCTGAGTAAGATTCATTTTCTAATTTTAAATTAGATCAATCAATCTGTTTATTACAGCCTTAAGGCCAGACAATTTTAAATTAGAAGTAGTTCTTGTTTAAGTAACCACAATTGTACTGACAACATGCAGAGTAATTGCTAATATCACACTTGAGCTTATAAACTTCAGCTTTCCTTTGCTTTACAGACCTTAATATGAAATAAATAAATAAATCAAGGACAGATTGCAAAGTTTCCATAACTGTTGTAATTGCAAACATAGCTAACCAAGGCAACTGCTGAATGAGGATTGCCTGTATATTTTGTAACTGCCTATCGTCGATAACAGAAAGCTATGATCAGAAAGATCTGTACTTGTATTATAGATTTTGACAATTGTTCTATTTTCATTGTTTCGGAAATTTCTTTTCAGCCTCTAGAGTTGCTTTGTGAGAAATCAATTGGAACAGCCAATCGGCCCATGGGAGCTGGTGAGGCACTGAGAAGAGTTCTTGAATGCCTTGCATCTGGAATAGTTATGCCAGGTTAGATGGTCCTTGGCTGTTGAGAATTTCAATGGATATTTCTTTTCTTAACTAGTACAAATTAGATTTGATCTATTTCATTTAAGAGTGTATATTTAGGATATAATATATTGAGTAGATGTTCCTTGGACCCATTATTCCAATTCCATTTTGGAGCATTTTTATACTTTAGCAAGTTTGCCACATTGTTGGGATTAATGGTCTGCAATTTAGAGTAGATCAGATTATCATCCATTAAGTCAACTTCAGTTGGGCTACTTATGTTATTGAGTGTTAGGTGATATTAAGGGAATATTCAAGTTTACATAAGAGATCCTAGGATAATTCTCTGCATATCTTCCTTGTTTCCTGCCTTCAGATGGTTCTGGTATTTATGATCCTTGTGAAAAAGAAGCCACTGATGCTATTGGGCATCTAGACAGACAACAAAGGGAAGATATCACACAGAGTGCTCAGGTATAGTTTTGATTACAGATGTTACAAAACCGCAATGAGTTCTTAATGGTAGCTAGTAATCTCATGAGGCTGGCTTTTATTAGAAAAGGGTCCCATTTCACTAATATAGGAGGCTTTTATTGATTGCCAGAAATAAGGTATCAGGTTTTTAACACTTTTCTAGAGTACTTAACTATGATTTTTTTTTAGAACATGTTATGTGAAATACTGGGACTGGGTGTTGTTTTAATAGATGTTGGGAGCAGAGTGACTTTTCAATAACATCCATTATATTTTTCTAGCATGCTCTAAGGCTTGCTGCTTTTGGACAGCTTCACAAAGTCTTGGGAATGGATCCATTGCCATCAAAGATGCCCAAGAAACCAAAAAATGAAAATCCAGTTGACTACACTGGTAAGTTTTGAAACTTGTGAACTTTATTTCTCAGAGATTTTTTGGCCATTTTATTGAAATTTTGAATTCTTTATCCTATCAGTCCAGATCCCCCCTAGCACAACATATGCCATTACTCCTTTAAAACGTCCCATGGAAGAAGATGGAGAAGAGAAATCTCCAAGCAAAAAGAAAAAGAAGATTCAGAAAAAAGGTATTGAGTTGACAAGAGGTAGGTTTGCTTAGTTTTTAGGTGTTCACTAAGATAGTTATTTTGGTTACAGTGTTATATGTAACTAGATAAATAGTAGAAAGTTCTCAGAAATGACGGGCTTTATGCTTTTGCTTGATAGCAATAAAAACTGCATTTAGCAGTTGGCGGTGTTAATGTATAGGCTCTCATATGAAGATGTTTTTATCTAAAAATAATTTCTTTTCTTCAGAGGAAAAGTCAGATCCTCCACAAGCTATGAATGCTCTTATGAAGCTGAATCAGCTAAAACCTGGACTTCAATATAAGCTAGTATCTCAGACAGGTCCAGTTCATGCTCCTATATTTACTATGTCTGTGGAAGTTGATGGCATCACTTATGAAGCTTCAGGACCTTCCAAAAAAACAGCCAAGTTGCATGTAGCAGTAAAGGTAAAGAGTAATTATAATAAGTGCCTTTGCTTTTAAACATAGCTTAATTTATTCTCAGAAAATGAATTGTTGTCTACTTACTTATTTGATTCTTGGCCCAGCTTTATTTTTGGCAATTCAAGGATGCACACGTAGTTTATATTTCTCCTGTTCCCCTGTTTTCTTTGGACTGGTCCTTATCACCCAGCCAGCTTTTATATTTAAGGACCAGTAGTCTCCTAATTCTAGCCCAGTACCTTAGCCACTAGACCAGGGGTAGGCAACCTTGGCTCTTTTATGACTCGTGGACTTCAATTCCCAGAATTCCTGAACCAGTCACGCTGAGGGAAAAGGGAGAGGTTTCCAAGCTGAACCATGCTGACTCAGGAATTCTGAGAGTTGAAGTCCATGAGTCATAAAAGAGCCGAGGTTGTCTACCCCTGCACTAGACCATTCTGTCTCCCAAATTTCATAAATTAAAAGAGTGTTTTGTATGTGTCTCGGTGTAGCCAGCATATGTTTGTGTTTATTATGATTTGGCTATTGGTGGGGGGCAGTTTTGTAAAAGGAGCCTATTTAGAATCCCTGCAACGTTTGCTATTAGATTGAATTAATTTTATTGAAAGTGATTATAGGTAGTCCTTGATTTACAACAGTTCATTTAGTGACTGTTTGAAGGTACAGTGTCACTGAAAACAGTGGTTTATGACTATTTTTCACAGTACCATGGCAACATCCCCTTGGTCATGTGATCCAAATTCAGGTGCTTGACAATTGACTCGTATTTATGATGGTTGCAGTATCAGGGGTCATGTAATCACCTTTTGCAACTTGACAAGCAAGGTCAATGGGGAAGCCAGGTTCACTTAACAATAAAAGTTGTAAAATGGGATAAAATTAACTTAACAACTGTCTCAGCAACAGAAATTTTGGGCTTAATTGTTGTAAGTCAAGGAGCATAAATAATTCAGTGGTTGCAAACCTTTCTGGGTCTATGGACCAACAGCTGGGGGGGGGGGAAGGAGTGGATGATTCTGAGCGAGCACCTGCAGCTCCATTTGCATGAGCGGCAAACACATGCGTCTGCTCCTCATACAAATAGAACTTTCACAAGTGTGCACTTATCCTCATGCAAGTGGAGCTTTACATGTGCGCTTGCCAGTCATTTCCACAACCTAGTTCCGAATGGGCCCCTGATTTAATTTACTTTCAGTAAAATTTAAATGTAAATTAAATCAAACTTTTATTTGTTCCCTTCAACATCTGGATTTGCCTCTTAAAGTCAAATGCTAAACATCCAACAGATAAAAGATGGATTACTTCTATTTGAGTGTGGGCTGTTCCTTTCAAGATAGGTAATAGGATTGTTAAAAGTTGATAAGCTATACAATAAGTATTGGAACAATTATAGCTAATTTCTTGTTTTTAGGTTCTGCAAGACATGGGACTGCCTACAGGTGTGGAAGGTAGAGAGAGAGGTGATGAATCAGCAGAGGAAACTGATCAGAAACCAGTTGCAGTTGTTGTTCCTCCTGTAGTAGAAATTATTTGTACTCCTAGTGCAGCTTCTCCTTCAGAGCAAACAGAGGTGAACATGGCTTACCATGCTTTTAGGTGCTTCACTTCTAAGTGTTATGTTTCTACTTCACTTTAGAAACTTTAAAATTATCTTTTTCTGTGCTTTGCTTCACTCCACATAGCTCCCCTATAGCTAACATTTTTTGAGGGTGTTCCCCATTGAATCATATTTTCTAGAAAACACCTTTCTGTGTAGTGTTCTATGGTCTGTTTAAGGAAATAATTCCTAAACTATATTTTACTACTGTCTCTCATGATATTCTCCAACTGCATGCAAATCTTAGTGACCTGTGCCTATATTAGCTTCTGTCCAGAGAATGTGGCCATGCAGTGAGGACATTTCTAACAAACTGGCTAAATAAGCTAATAGGCCTGTGCTGGCTTATTTAGGTTCTTTTTTTAATTTAGGGCCAGAATAATAAAAGTAATTGGCTTAGTGTACATTTACCTTTCTTTAATGTGTAAGTTATAATTTTGAAATATTGGAGGAAATAGTGCTTTTTAACGTTTAATCAGACATATTTTCATTGTGATTTTTTTTACTTAGAATGTGAAACAGCAGGGACCAATATTGACCAAGCATGGAAAAAATCCAGTTATGGAACTCAATGAGAAACGGCGTGGGTTAAAATATGAGCTGATTTCAGAAACTGGTGGCAGTCATGACAAACGGTTTGTGATGGAGGTGAGATGATTTGGTCCACAAAACTGTGTTCATGATTGCTGTTATAGTTTATTAAAGTTGCAGCTCTGTTCCTGAAATCATTTCTCATTTTGAAGGTTGAGGTTGATGGTCAGAAGTTCCAAGGAGCTGGTTCAAATAAAAAGGTGGCAAAAGCTTATGCTGCACTGGCTGCATTAGAAAAGCTTTTTCCAGATGCTCCCCTTCCAATGGAGCAGAAGAAAAAAAGAGCCCCTATGCCAGCACGAGGTGGACCCAAATTTCCTGTAAAGGTAGGCATATGCACTACAGTTTATAATTATATTGGAAATAACCCATGCATTTCTTTAAAAACTGAGCGTTAAAGTTTGATCAATATTTTAAAGCACATTTGTATATGCAGTTTTCACATGCTGTAAGTAGCCAGAGCCAGGAATTAATCCTTTTCTTACATTTTTCTAATTTCAACAGCATAATCCAGGCTATGGTATGGGAGGTCCTATGCATGCTGAAGTACCACCTCCTCCAAGCATGCGGGGCCGGGGCAGAGGAGGAAGTATCAGGGGCCGGGGCCGTGGCAGAGGTGGATTTGGTGGTGCCAGTCACGGAGGTTATATGAATGCTGGTGAGTTGCATTACTTTTATTTACCACTGTGACATTTAGAAACAATGTGTTGCCTTATGTAACTTAACTTTTGAAATGTTATATCTTATGTTTGAGCTTATTCTATTCATAACGTTTGGAATTTGGCTACTCCATTTGGGGTGGGTGAAATGTTGCTGGGTTTGGGAAATAGTGAATATACTGGGTTCTCTAGAAACCACTCTATGTGTCAAAATACTTAGATATTACGCAAGCATAAAAACTTAATTCTATGTCATTCATTTCTCATACTTCCAATTGTATAATGTTTTTGGAATTTCTCCTAGGGGCTGGATATGGAAGTTATGGCTATGGTGGCAACTCTGCAACAGCAGGCTATAGTAAGTGTTTAATGGGAAAAAGTAGACAACGCTCTGGGATAACAAACTCAGTACTATTTTGCATAGTGAAATGAGCAAATATTTCTTTAAAGTTGATTTTAAATTTCTCTGCTTTAAGCCAAGTGAAGCAATACACCATTCTTGTAAAACAGTTCTCCCTAAAATACACAATTTTGTTTTGAAAGGCCTTTGATGGGGAGGGGGGATGACGGGAGCAGAGAAATAAAAAATAATTTTTAAAAATGTGGCACATTTTGCCATCTTCAAAAATTCTAATTTTTTTTCCTCTGCTCTGTCTCCCCCTTTTGTAGGTGACTTTTTCACAGACTGCTACGGCTATCATGATTTTGGGTCTTCCTAGATCATCTAAAAGTATTGCACATAAAACAACTTTTTACTCCAATTTTCTCGAACTCCAAAAGCAATGTGTTCGTGCTGTGTCCCTGTGCTTCACTGGGTTTCTCAACAGTGGCTTTTCACCGCAGCTTTCTGAAACTTAGCCTACAAACAGTGGCAGTTTTAATTGTGACTTGCCTTTGATCATGTGGATGTACACTATTGGGGAGCAAAGGTTCAAAGAATGTCTTTGTGCATTATGCACAATAAGAGCCAACTTTGTTCTGCTTACAAGCAAAAGGCCTTTGTTTGCTTTTTATAGAAAGCATTTTATTTTTACAGAACTTGCAAAAATATGCTACCTTTTTGTCTTAAATTTTCAAGAGATTTTGTACAAATTTTAGTCCCAAAAAGTGGGTAAATGCTTGTAATAAGGCAAAATTCCTTTTAATAATTCTGAAATGACAACAACCTAAATTTTGAGCATGCATATTCTTAACATGTGAAAATAATATGTGCTGATTTTAATCCATTGGTTTCTTGTATTAATATAAAATGCAGTACCTGTAGTCTGAGTTACACTTGTTGGGTTGTATTATCTTTAACATTTCAATGGTTTGGTTAACTGCAGTGGGTTTGTTGCAGTTCTTACAGGATGTGGCTCTTTTTTCTTGTTCTCCAGTACATGTTCCCAGAAGATGAAGGTAGTATCACAAGACATGAAAACTGCTGAACATTGAAAGGCACAGGGAATAAACTAGTTATTAAGATTTCTAATAAATGGATTGTTTGGTTCTCTTTGCTTTAGTAGCCATATTAAATGTGATTAGTCTGATTGCTGCCTTAGGAACAATGTTAAACCTACTAATTTAGTAATGAATGAAATAAGTGCTAGTACAGTGGAGATATGAATTTGGATAAAGGCTCTAAATATAAAAATGACATTTGATATCAATTAAAAAAACTAAGTAACATTCATTTTTAAATACTGTTATTCTGAAAGAAGCAGTTCTGAATGTGTTTTAGGAATAATTTGGATTAAGAAGTAAAATTACTCCAAGTAACAGGTTTACGTTTCTTTGTACATGACCTCTTACTGAACCACAACTGTGAGTTCATTTATAACTACACTTTTTAAGCATATTTTATAAAGCATAACTGGTAACTTGTATGCTAATTATGTGTCAGAGCTGATGTAGTGTCTTGTGTTCCTTTAAGAAAAAAAAAAGCTGATGTAGTGTCTTGTGTTCCTTTAAGAAAAAAAAAATCTCTGGTTGTACATGACTTGAGACATAAACTTCAAATTGAATTCAAAGTGGAGAGCCAACCATTTTAAAATGAATAGCAATATGCATTAAATGATTTTTTTCTCCCATGGACAAAATGAGCATGTAGTGGCTCAGAAGTGTACATTTTTATTTTTTTGGGTTTTGACCAGGGCAAAATCGAGAGGGATCTTATCAGAAAGGCTGGAACACTCAGTCCTTGTGCTCTAAGCCAACCTGCCAATCTTTCTTTTCATTCTTTCCCATTATTTTGTACATTTCTCCTTGTGTCCTTTGCCTTTACTCTGCTCTCTCCCCACACCAAGAATGCATATGTTTCTGCCTGTGCCATGCAGGGAACAATTGTGCAGAGTATATGCTGTGCACATTATTGTAAGTACTCTGATTTTGTTTCCAGCTGTTACCATCTTTATTTTACATTCTGTCACCAACTGCAATATATAACTATTGGAATAATTTTTAATTCTAACTTAGGAAATTGCTATTTACAAGGGACTCCACATTGTGCAAAACACTATATTAGATTATTTTGCATTACACACAGCTCAACATGGTGGGATTAATTAATATAAAGTATAATGATACTCTTCATGCAAGAACTATATACTATATTCAGTCCTTACAATTGTTAACAAGAATTAGGACATTTAATTTGGCAGGTAGGTATTTTTGTTTTTTTTATTGTGCAGACAGCCTACTTAATGTTTCTTAATTGAGAAGGGATCACTTCAGAACAATTTCACACACTCATCTTCATGAATATGATATATTGAACATGAGTATTGCCTTTATAGTGGTTGACCCTGCTCTTTTGTTTTTAGGCCAGTTTTACAGTAATGGTGGCCATTCGGGCAATACAGGAGGAGGAGGTGGTTCCTCTGGCTATGGTTCCTATTATCAAGGTGGTGACTACAGTTCTCCTGCTCCTCCTAAGCATGCTGGGAAAAAACAACCACATGGTGGACAGCAGAAGCCTTCTTATGGCTCAGGGTATCAGTCCCATCAAGGCCAACAGCAACAATCATATAACCAAAACCAGTATGGCAATTATGGTCCTCCACAAGGCAAGCAGAAGGGCTATAACCAAGGCAACTATGCTTCTTACTCAAATTCCTATAACACTCCTGGTGGCAGTGCCGGAGGATCAGAGTACAACTATGAAAGTAAATTCAGTGAGTTTCTTGTGGGTGATGGGTTGGAAGTTGAGAACGATTCAAATAAACATCACATAAGCTTACTTCTGGTTTATGCTGAGTAAATATGCTTAAAGCCATAATGTAAAGACAGAGAAAAGATGGGAATAGTTCAAAAAGTAATTGGTGGCTTAAGCACTGCTATTTATGAGTGATTATGTATACAGATAGTCCTCAACTTACGACCACAATTGAGTCCAATTTTTCTGTTGCTTTGTGAGACATTTGTTAAGTGAATTTTGCCTCATTTTATGACCTTTCTTGCCACATTAGTTAAGTAAACCACTGCACTTGTTAAGTTAGTAACATGGTTAAGTAAATCTGTTTTCCCCATTGACTTTGCTTGGCAGAAGGTTGCAAAAGGTGATCATATGACCCTGGGAACTTACTGTCATAAATATGAGCCAGTTGTCAATGTTTGAATTTTGATCACATGACCGTGGGGTTGCTGCAACAGTTATATGTGAAAAATGGTCATAAGTCACTTTAAAATGCTGTTGTAACGTTGATCGGTCACTAAGCAAACTTGTGTAAGTCGAGGACTACCCGTAATTGTTAGAAGTTATCTACTATTGCAATGATAAGATAAAGAGCAGTTTAAACTTGTGAAATAGCAGATATTGAGCTGAAAACTAGATGAAGTGATTTAGAATAATATTTTGAAAGTTTGGTTTAATCAACCTGACAAATTAAACTGAAATGTGGCAATGTGGTAACCTTCCTCAACCTGCTTCACCCTTGAATCTCAAAATTGCTGGAATAAAACATCAACAAAATCTAGATGAGCACCATTTGAAGAAAGGAAAAAGATGGCCATTGTCAAGTAAACCTGAATAGAATGGAGGTAGTTCTTGAGTTATGACAGGCCCCCCCTCCAAGGTACTTATGACCCAGATTTGAAGGTCCTCCCATGTAGTCACATGATCACGTTTTATGGCTGCAGCATCTCAGTCACATGACTGCAATTTATGATTATTATTATTTTTGCTGGAAACCAGTGTTCACTTCCAGTTTCCGCAGAAAAACTGTCCATTGAAGACAATAGGTTCATTTAATGCCTGCTATGTTTGTTTTATGACTACTGCATTTGGTTACAAAAATGTTAAGTTAGTCAATCAGTTTGGTGCTTCAACATAAAACCATCATGACATGATGGAAATTCTGGGCCCCATGTTAGCCATACAACGAGATAGACCTGAAAGAAAAGTATTCATGCATTGCAGTTTCTGGCATCTAGATGCAGAGTAGTTTCTTTGCTGTGTTTTAGGACTGCATAGAGAAAAGTGAGCATCTTATATATAGAAAGTGGAGACAGCCGATCATTAATTCTGGATATGTTCACAGTAATTTGTATAGATGATTTAATATGCATTGCTTGATTGCAGATTATGGTGGTGGACGTGGAGGTGGTGGTACAAACAGCTATGGTTCAGGAGGTGCCTCCTACAATACCAGTGGCTATGGGGGAGGAGCTGGGGCAGGAGGGTCATCTTATCAAGGTAAGCAAGGTCAGTATAGAGTTAGACATGCAAACTTAAACACTCGTGTTAGTGAGACAAATTTTTCCCACAGATGTTGCATTGGCTGAATGGCCAACTGTTATCTGGATAGTATCAATAGTCTTTGCATCCCTAACTCTAAGATGAATGTAGTAAACTAAAGGGGGAAAGTATTATTTCTTAGCTCTCGGCATTAGAAAAGAAGGAAGGAAAAGGAATGGGATGTTTTGATAATCCTACAAACCTTGGAGCTAAGGGATCCTGTTTTCCAAATGTGCTTATATGCCAGAGCACTTAGTCAAGGAGCAATATTAGTTATTGAATTGACAAAATATTCTTAAGTGGTCTGAAGTCCAGCTTACATGTTGTAGTGTATATGTATGTTTAGTTTGGTGTTCTAAATATTTTTATGCATAATAATTGAAAATGTATAACCGAAGTAGCAATTACAGTGGTACATTAAAGCAACTTCTAATTTTCCTAGGTGGATATTCTCAGTCAAATTACAATTCTCCAGCTTCAAATCAGAATTACAGTGGGCCTCCCAATTCCTATCAACCTCCGCAAGCTGGATATGGTAGAAATGACCACAGCATGAACTATCAGTATAGATAAACAAGTTTTGTTCTTGATGGGTCTGTATCTTTGTTATCTCTTAAATTTGCATAACCTTTGAATATTAAGTTTTATTGCATCACAGTAAACATGTAAACTCTGTTTTCCATGTTGCAGTGCTCTTTGTGATATCAGTCACTAATGGTTGAGTACATTGTGATTCCATAATTAGCTGTATTTTGGACATTAAATGGTGTATTTAATGGTTTGTTAGTTTGCCATTTCAGTTTTTTTGTCTAAATAGAATTTGAGTTCAACATCCCTTTTTTGTTTAAATTAAATACAGGTATTAACACACAGGATTGCTTTAAATAGATAAGGGATGTCTTCTGCTTTTGTGAAGTGAGTTTAAACAAGCTTTCTGTATTTTAATGCTTAGTGTTTTTCAGTTTTATAAGTGATTTATTTTTAAATTTGTGGGAAAGAGTGGGTTTGTATGTCTGGGTCTTTCAGACAGCTCCTGGATTATGCTGAATGTAGACAAATAAACATAAAATCTTCATGTGTCTGTCTAGAATGTTATTCTGCTCACAAACTATTTTTTAAACAGTAAAAGAATAACACCAATAATATTTTTTAATTTTAAAGAAATGTTAGCCTGATATATTTTTATTTTATTAAAATACTCTTCACTTGCCATAACCATTATGCCAATAATACTCATGTGCATTTGATTTTCTTCTTTTTGACCTGTTGTGGAGTTAAAGTTTTTATTAACTGACATCATCTTAAATCTAATTTCTTTAAAAGATTAGTAATAAATGAGGCAATGTGGGATTAAGGGATTCCTCAATTGTGCATGTTGGGTTTCTGCTGTGGTAGCTTCCTGGATTCTATATTATGTGCAATATGTATTGTGGCTTAAAAGGATATAGGTTGATACCAACAAGGGCAATTATATTAAGTTGTTTACCCCAAAATTTAGCATGTAAACCTGTTGGTATTACTGCTTAGAAATCTGAAAACAGGCATCATTAAAGTTTTGACATTTCTCATAAAACTATAGAAATTTTATCAAACTGACAAAATACTGTATTTCCCCCAAAATAAGACCTATCCCGAAAATAAACTCTAGCTTGTGTGCCTAATATAAGCCCTACCCCCCTAAATAAGCCCTAGTTAAGGCCCCGTCCCACTATCTGGTTGCATGAAATGTGGTGAGATGTATGTGTAAAAATCAAGCTGGGGTGGGAATGTGGAGTTTCCCCACGGGCTCTGCACCTTCTTACCTCAGGACTACTGCAGCCAGACTTCCCACACCCTGACACGTGCCTTGCCTCACGGTAGAAGCACCAACAGCCCTGTCCAGAAGGAAGACCTCATGGCTGCTGCCGGCCCACTTCTGCAGCCACTTCTGCACACATTGGTCCCCAGCATCCTTTTCGCCAGCAGAGGCCTTCAGGAAAGGTCTTTGTAGCCCAGAAGGGAATTCTGGGATGACATATGTGTCACCCTCCCCCC